>VYZT01021185.1:0-33393 GCA_013400735.1 Pomatostomus ruficeps
CCCCACTTCTAAAACCACAACAACCAGCCTGACCATTTTCTGTGAAAGTGGAGAATGCAGGGAAATAAAAGTTTGTGTTTCAAACAACGCTGGGACCCAGGTCCTGTGCTGTTCTGGTCCTGTTTATTTCATTAATCAGGATGCAGCCAAAGAGACAGATTGGGAATTAAAAGCACAGACGGGGATCAGATGATTCGAATTTCATCTACTAAAATGTCAAGAAGCCTACTGAGCACTGACCAGGCACCTTGTGCTTAAATCAGCAGGGAAAAGTAGGAACTATTTTCAGTTAGTGGAGAATTTTTACTTTCACACCCAGAAAAATATTCTGTTAGAAGATGATGATATATTGGGTAAAAAATAAAAGTTTGGTGCTTGTGTGAAGTCTGAAACTCCTCCATCATGAGCAACACTGCAGCATATAAGAACAGGGTGAAGCAAGGCTTAGAGGAAACACAAATGCTCTGGTCCAGATGTGTTGTAGTAACCTGGATCTCAGATCAAAGCCAGATCTGCTGTAAATCCTTGGAGACACCACAACTCTATTGCTCACATAGCAAAATAGAAACCTAGAGAAGACAGAATCATAGAACTGTAGAATCACAGAATGGTTGGAGTTGGAAAGGACCTTACAGATTCTCCAGTTCCAACCCCCTTCCATTAGCAGGGACACCTTCCTCTAGGCCAGGTTACTCAGAGCCCCAGTCAGCCTGGCCTTGGACATGTCCAGGGATGTGGAGTCCACAGTCTCTCTGAGAAACACGCTCAGAGGGATATAATAGTTTATTCCAGGTCTCCCAAGTCACTAGCAGAGTAAGAAAAATAATTCTGATCTCCTGTTTCCAGGTGATCATGTTGCTGGCTGACTTTATTCAGAGCATGCAATAGCATGCTGTTAGAGGCAGATCAAATCTCAGTGGGAAAAAAAAGCCTCTGAAAGCACCATTTTCCTTTCCTTGTCCAGGCAGGGGCCATGCTACTACAACTTGGAATGAAAAAGCTTAAAATAATCCCCAAATCATGTTTTCAAAAATCCCCATACTTCCACCTGTGGCACATAGAGATTACAGATGTGTCTCCTGGAGAAACTGAAATTTGGCTTATAGTTCACCAATCAGTCTACTGTAGTTCTGGGTCAGTTTAACTCTTTTTTTTTTTTTTTTTTTGAGTACCTACACTGTGCTGGCTTACATCTAAGTTGAAGCAACTCTTTTGGATAGTCTAAGAAATATGTGTTTCCTTTTCTCTAAGCCTGATTCCACCTGGCTGTGTAACTATGGATTTCCTGTGCATGTGCTGTCTTGGTTTTCAAAAAGCATTGTCTCTTGTGCTGACAATGAAGACATCTTGGAAGGTGAGCTCACAGATAGCCTCAGGTGGGATATTCTTGAGTCCTCTTGTATACAGATGTAAAAAATCTTTTCAAACTCAATCTACTTTCCTGTCAGTTGCAGCATTCCCCCCTACCCCTAGTTCCCAACCTCAGTGTCCTAATTTCCTCCCTGACTGATTGCATGAGCCTTTTTTTCTTCTGCTGCTATTGTTGCTGTCATTGTTACCCTTGTTATTTGGGGAACTGTTCTGCAGCTCTGTTAAGCATCATGAAGCCAAAGAAAAATGTGTTAGAAAGTCACAACGATGGGTAGGGATTCAGTGGGGACATCTGCTGACAATCCTGTTAGGTCAGCAGCCCATGGCATTGACGGCCTGATAGTCCTAAGACCTAAAAAACTGCAATACTGGAAAGCTGACAACTTCTGCTGCCAGAAATCTGAGGGTCACTTGTCACAGCAAATGCAGGCACAGCTCCTGGGCAGTCAGGGTACAAGCTGAGCCTGGAAGGCTCTGTGTACCTTCACCTGCTGTTGTGCAAGATGCACATTTGAAAGGATCAGGCTGCAGAAGGGCTGGTTTGGTTTTTTCTTCTGAGCCCACATCTGCAGTGCTATGTCCAGCACTGTCCCCCTTAAAGAAGGGCATTGCCAAGCGCAGATCAGCAAAGCCCCATTTAGATGGCTGGGGATGGAGCATTTGCCTGGTGAGGCTGAGCGTGCCCAGAGAAGCTGTGAAATCTCACCTTGGTCAGTTAAAAAATCAGAGGGATGAAGTGTTGAGCAACCAGATTTTAGCTGGCCTTTCTTTGGGAAAGGCATTGAACCAGGTGGCCTTCAGAGTTCCTTTCCAAACTTGATTATCCTGTGTTTCCGTCTGCCATGAGGAACTGTTATTCCAGAGTTCTAATAAAATCTCTGGCCACTGATGGGTTTTATGTTTTTGTATAAAGTTAAAAAAGAAAAAAAGGGCTTGGAAAGAGTTAAGGGTTAAAGCTACTGATCAGTTAATGGGAACCATTAACAAACAAATGTTCTATGGACAACAAAAGGGAACAAAAATTTGCCAAGTGTAAGCAAAAATTCGATATTATTAATTTGTTTGAAAGAATAGAAGAATTTCAGTGGACTCAAAATAGCAAATGTTGATGAATAAATAAGTTTATTGGAAACTTTTGTTTCCAAAATCATCGGAGTAGGTGGGGTTTTTTTGTTTTGGTTTTTTTTGTTTTTGTTTTTTTTTTGTTTTGTTTTGTTTTGTTTTTGTTTTTGTTCTTTTTGTTTTTTGTTTGGGTTTTTTTGTTTGTTTTGTTTTGGTCTTTTTGTTTTGGTTTTTTTGGGGTTTTTTTTGTTGTTTTTTTTTTTCAACTTAAAATGGGAACTTGTGGCTTAGAATTCAGTTTTTCAGTCTTCAGAGAGAAGGTTCCAGTCCCATTTTTTCCATTTGCTTCTAATATATAATGGCAGAAAAAAACTGTTAATACTAAGACATAGAAGAAAAATTTCTTGCTATCACATTATGTGACTACAGAGGGTTTGCAGGAATGTCTGAGCAAGCAGCACCAAAAACTTTTAGGGTTGTACTTTGTGAACCAGTAGAGCAAGGCTTCACTCACCCAGTAGAGCCATGCTCTTCCCCATTGCCAAAGGATAAAGAAGTCTTTTTCCACTATTGATCGCAACCATTTGTTATCTTCTGAATCTCTGGCCTCAGAGTGAAATTTGTCAGGTTTATTCTCTGCCAGAAGGTCACCTTCAAAGCAAGTTCAGCTATTTTTTGTATAAAATACATATTTGGTAAGAAACCTGCATCTCTTTTAACTATTCTCTGTTCCTTCCACCATCATTTATTCTTATCCTAACATTTTGATTTAATCTGCACGTGTGGCTGATTGAATAACTCTTAGATTGAAGCTGGAAACTTTTTGTTTACATTTTATTGTCCTTCCTCCATTAAGCTAAGGACAATCTGACTCTATTTATGCTGCCTCTGAGCTTTTCCCTTTCAGTTCTCGCTGAAATATACTCTGATCCCTGCATGGCAATTGGGGTAGTTTAGATTTCAGAATGGACAGCTCCCAGCAGAGTGCTAAAAAACCCTCAGGGTCCAGCTATTTGTGACATCCATCACTTGTTCGTGAGGTGGCATATGCAGGACCTCAGCTAATCCTGGGGACAGGTTCCTTTGGAATGGCTGAACACAGACTGCAGATGGGTCTGCCTTTGTTAACAGATGCAAATGGGATCACTTTTACAGTTTGCAATAAACCTACCTTTTGGTATGGTTGGCATGGCCATGTCCCCTTCCTGTGCTGGGACATCAGGGGCTCTTCAAGGCTGCCACTGGAAATGCTCTAAAATCCCACACCAGCTGTTCCATCTGGAGAGAGAGGGCAAAAGGACATGCGGTTAGACAAGGAGCATCTCAGGACTGTAGAGGACATGTCCAACTTGGGAAACAGTCACGTTACTGGAAATGCCTCCCAAAAGTCTCCTGCTTTGGAATCTAAAAGGTATCTTTGGAGTCAGACCAAGTGCTCACCCCTGTAACCAGTCAAGTCCTGACAGTCACTTGAGACCAGAATGTGAAAAAAACACAAAAAACAAAACTGAGGGAAGAAGCCTTTCCACATGGGACCCAGCAAGTCATTAAAATGAAGAAGGACCTGCCTTTCTCAGGGTGCACCAGCTGGAGATCTGATGAAAACATGAAGCATGGACTGAGGCTGCAAGAGCTGTCTTGCCTTCTTGTGTTACTTTGGGTGATGAAGTAGAGGATCTTTAAAATCCCTTCCAATGCAAACCATCCTATGATTCTATGAACAAAGCATGCCCAGGTGCAAGCGCAGCTGTCTGTAAGTGTAGCTCACCTGTTTGGGCATCTGGGGGTGTGTGCATGTGTACAGATCTGTAGAGAAAGGCAGGAAGAGAATTCACGTTGGAGCAGCTGAAACTCTGGTAGAAATCAGAAAGGTGCTGTGTAAGGGGTGTTAGTTAGCTACACTGTCACTGGAATCTAAGGCAAGCTCTGACCAAAAGGCCAGTACAGTTTCTGAAGATGTTAAGTACTTCTAGCATGAGTGGCTGGTGCTGCAGATGCCTCTGGTTTCCTATCTAGTTGAAAACGGAAATGATGCAGGAAAGAACAATTCTAAGAAAAAGACTCTGCCAAAGGAAATAGTGCCATGCTGTCATTCAGACTGCCTAATGACATAAGATAATGTTCAAATTCAGATCAGCGATGCTTGGTCTGAACCAGGCAGAAAAAGGCATTTACCCTTGATATCTTACCTTGTACAAGTGAGCAGCCAAATCATTTACATACCAGTCAGTGAAGCAGATCTAACAGACGGTTTCGAAGATGCTTTTAACCACCTCTACTATGAGCTACCACCTTCCAGGCCTGCCTGGTGGATTGCTGACTCAGAAAGAACAGCACTGTGTCCCCATCCACTGATCCAAAGCTCTGACCTTGATGTAGTGAAATGGGGATGGGACCAATGCCTTTTTCTTGTGAACTGTTTTATACAAAATGCTTATCCCTGCATAATCTCTGGAGCATCTGAAGTCACTGTGTTTACTCCCTTAACTACACAATTTCATAGTAAAGTGTACAAAACATAGTAAAAGAAAACCACTCGAGACTGGACTCTTGCTAAGGAGTAATGGTGCAGTCCCATGACTTTCCTTACTTGGAATCACTACAGATCATCTCATGAGGCAGCCCAATTATTGACTTCACTTTGAAGGATTTCTTGGAATCACAGGCCTTTTCTTTTTGTTCTGATTGTAAGTTAGCAACCAAAAAAAAATCCATGAAGGAAATCAATGTGAATTAAGAATGTTAACTCCCAGTTATTATAAAGGGAATGAAGAGAATACAGTGAGCTGGGTACCTTAATTGTATATCTTTCAGAGTGTTTGAAAAATATGAGTTTACTTGCTATACTTATGGCCTTTATTATCCAGTACAATTTGTAGTCAGAAATATATGAGAGTCAATTAAGGTTTTGAAGAAAAGTTTTCTTTTCTTTTCCAAAAGAAAGCGTCATATATCATGGAACATCAACTCCAGTGTTAGACTAGCAGAAATTTACTGCACCATGTCCCTGCAGTGAAAATTTGCAGCTAGATTAATGTTCCTTTAGCTGGCATTAAATCAATTTCATACATATGCTCGTATTTTCACCAGTGACATTCTGCAATAGCTGATGTTTTGTAGGAGCTGTAAAGAAAAAATTCAGAAGATTTTGTTCAAGCTTCATATATATGTATGTATATACAAGAGAACAAGATACTTTGTGCTTCACTTGCTATGAAAAAGTTTTTAAAGTTGGCCAACTCCTCATGTTTTCATGGCATATACACTGCTTATTATCAGTACACTTTCATGTAGCTGAGGAGCATCTAGAGATATCTAACCTGGATAGAATGGATATTTCCTTTTTTCCCCCAGTTTAGTGGAATTGCTCTTGTTATGAAACTTGCACTTCAGCAATTGACATATGGGGATAAAACTGCCATGCCTTCCTACCTAATGCTCCCCACGCTGTAGCTGATTTCATCCTGGCTGGTTGTCAGAGGATCCCTGAGACAGCAGCACCCTCCATGACCAGACATGAACTGCCCAGGGAGGTTCTGCACATCTGTGGGACGTTGCCGCCTGACCAGGGCACAGCAATCTCCAAAGAGGCCATTTTTCTCCTGAGTGCTCCTTCTCAGGAAAGGACACTGAGGAGAGCAGAGTCAGCTCATTCCGGGTGTTCTCACGGAGCAACCACTGCAGCCCTGGGGACAAAGACAGTGTCAGTCACCCAGTGCACAAGGGTGTTTTGTGCAGCAGTGACATCACTGTGACATCACCATGACATCGCTGGCAAACAAGCCACTGGAAGCTTCTCTTCTCAGTTACCTTGTGGAAGATAAAACCACACCATTTGCTTTGGTCCTCGACTGCTGCAACTGCCCCTCTTGTGCTAACTGGTGTCTCACTGCTGCTTGATATGACTCCAGGCAATATGAATTTTTAGGAAAAAAACCCCATTTCTTTACCTAGAGGATCTGATCTGAAAAAGAAAACCTCATTTTATCTCACAGTAGTAAAGAAGGAGTGAGTCTAATGGGCGGAGAAACTGTAAGTGAAGAGTGAATCAAGTCTGAGATTTGCAAATAGCTTTTATGTGGATTTGCAATTGAGGAATTTACTGGGTTTTATGGATTTACAGACATTCATGTACAGGTATATTCTGTGCTGAGACACTCTAGGATGTAGAGATAATGTAGCAAAGAGAGGTAAAAAACATCGATATCTCTAAATATGCCCAGGGAAAAATTATTCCTTTTCCAGCATTACTGGGTGTAATGAGGGACCTATGAAGGACTCTGAGGTCTCTTGGACTGACAGTCAGTGGGAAGTGCTGATCCTGAAAGCCACCCTCAGGGTGCAAGTGAGCTGATCTAGCCCTTTATTTTTGTATTATCTCCATTTTGTAGTATCTAAGCACCTCACAGGCATCTCCAGCTCTCAGGGAGATAGGAAACACTCATATTTTGGAGGAGGGAGCAGAACTATAGAGAAGTTTGACAGAAAATCTTTGATTTGCATTAATATCCAGGGCTCCAGATGATCAGCCACAATCCTGAGGTGTTTTCACTTTCCTTACATATATCTGTGTTTTATGGCAGAAGGGCTTTAGCTTGGGAGAGCAACTCTTCCTGCACAGGGAAAATTGGTGGGTGAAGTTTCCTTGGGATGCTGCTCAATGCTGGTGTGTTACTTGTGATGTTTTCATGTTACTAAGATCATGCATAAAGTCTGTCACTAACCTGGGAAACAAAATCGAGCTGCCTGAATGGCTCTTTTGCAGGCAGTTTTCTGTCTTTCTCTGTCTTTTTAGCTTTGTTGGTTAATATCATGTCAAACTGTGTTTCTAAGAGGCTTCCAGAAACAGCTGCATCCTCCAGTTTTCTTCAAAGGAGGGATTCAGTTTAATTCTCTGGTTTCATATGTCCTTTGTCACTTATTTCTTAACCCTTTGTCCTATCGTGATAAGTAAACTGCACAGAATACGGTTGATTGACATCTAAATACTGGAAAGAGAGGTTGCGTCTTTTTTTTCTGATGTGTGAGGCAGCAAAATTATAAATTAATATAAAGTAATGGGTCACAAAGAAAATGACCCATTAAGCATTTATTATTTCAAGTTGATTGAATGACTCAACTTTGGTCAGCAGCACTGAGCTTAAAGAGAGGCCTCTTACATATATATTTATAATGAAAAATCAAAATTATACCAACAGAAGTGTTATGGATGTGGTTCCTTTTTAATACATATATCTTGGGGTTTGATTTTCCCCTTCCCCCAATTAATGTATAATTTTCAGTGCAAGGTGAACTATGCACTACCAGAAGCATAAATGAAAAGCTAAATGCAAAAATCCTCAAAGATCTGACAGCCCTGGAAGACAGCTGATAGTTAAATATCATCCAGCCCTGTGCATGCAACAGTCACTGCATTTGTTCACACACCTCCTCTGCTTTATTGTTCCTAGGAAGGATGTCACATTTTCCATACAAGTCGCTGACTCACTAAAACTAAAGATAAACTGCATAAGAATTTTATTACTTAAATTTCTCATTTGGAATCTGTGCAATGTGTTTTATCCATTGATTCTTTAGCTCTGTTGTGCTTTTGGGTTTTTTTTTTTTAATATAGTTTATATGGTATATATATATGGTATAGGAAAAGGAAGTCTGAGCATCATAGTAGTTTTAGGCTTTGTTTTTGAAGTGTTCAATTTTTTATTTTCTGTGCTCCTTCTTGGGGTCTTTTTTTGCTTATGTATGCACATGCATGCATTACCCATACACATGCTTCTCTATCATCTCAATTGCCTACCCTGCCTTTTTTATAAATCACTTTTTAAAATTACTGACTATTCTCTGTGTCATATGTAATTTAATACAATATTTATAACCATGGTAAAATGAACAATCACGCAGTGCTCTTCCGTGCATAGTTTGAAGCAATTTTCATAAATAAGGATTTAATAAAAAACAGGTTTCATTTTTTACAATCTAATTAAAAATTAAGAAGAAACAAAATAAAAGAAGAGCAATAAAAATGGACTGAATTCTTCTCTAAATTGCATACACTAACCTGATTGGATTCACTGGATTTACTTTAATTTAGAATGTGTGTAAGGGAGGAAAGCAGAGCTTGGAGTAACCGTTTCTGAAATGGAGAGCGAGCTGCAATAACGGGGTAGTAATTAAGGACTGCCTCTAGCACACTCCTTCGAAGGAGCTCGTGTGCCTTTGCTCATTCTCCAGGACTGTTACCTGAAAATTCATTAAACACAAAGCTTCAGATTTAGCAAGACAGCCAAAGATCAGCAGAGAGCAGGGAAATACTTGTCACTGTTGATTTACTGCAGCTCAGCTGACTGACAGGAGTGGGCTGTGGTGTCTTGGCTGTAGTGACCCCACATCCTTTTTGGGGTCCCCATTAGGTACTTCCCTACCACTGCCCTGATCTGTTGTGTGACCTCTGTCGGGGGCTGGGAGAATTTGATTCATCACGGACTTTTCATCCACAAGGAGCTCATTCTCATCCTCTGGAAACAGGAGTGTCTGAAGTGGCATGGTGCAGATGGGACTTTCCACAGTCAAAGCTCAAATTCTAGTTGCTGTTCAGAGGGGCTTCTCATAAGCAATGTGGAATATGCACAAGGAACTGGAACAATAAACTGGAGTAGAAAAATCCTTATCCCCACTATGGGAAAGGCTCTGAAAAGGGCCACTGAGTCATCCTCACCTTTTCTTCTCCACTGTCCTTTGCCTTCTATTGCGCCCAGCTCTGGTGCCCCAACACAGGAAAGATGGGGACCTGTTGGAGCAAGTCCAGATGAGGCCAGGGACATGCTCAAAGGGCTGGAGCACCTCTCCTGTGAGGACAGGCTGCAAGAACTGGGCTTGTTGAGCCTGGAGAAGAGAAAGCCTCAGAGAGAAGTTAAAGCTCCTTCCAGTACCTAAAGGGGACTACAAGGGGTCTGGAGAAGGACTTTTGACAAGGGCGTGGAGTGACAGGACAAGAGGAATGAATTTAAGATATAAGAGGGTAGGTTTAGATTAGATATTAAGAAGAAATTCTTTACTGTGAAGGTGGTGAGATGTTGAGACAGGTTGCCCAGAGAAGTTGTGGATACTAGATGATTTTGAAAGTCCCTTTCAACCCAAAACGTTCTATGATTCTGCGTGGCTTTTTCTATTCCATTTTGAAATCTGCATAGAGAGAGAACATCATAATTTTCTGCATTTTCCCCCTGAATGCACTCTGTAGGCACAAGCCCATATAATTTTACTGGTTTTAAAATATTTACTTCAGTTCCTTTCTCCTATTGGCTATCTTTTTTTGGTTTTGATTCTTTGTTTGTCATTTGTTAGATACCAAGCTAATTTGTGAAAAGGAAATGGAAACACTTATTCTCAAATTCATTGTATTTGATATATTCAGCATTTCAAATTCTCTGTCCTTTTCCATGTCCAGCCATAAGACATAAGACTTCTTTAGGAAAAAAAAAGACAATGAAAACAGAGAAAGCCTTTTTCTTGAGCAGCAAGCTCAAATCTCAATTATCTGTAGACATCCAGAGATCGTCTCAGGCATTCATGCAGGTGAAGAGGGGTTGTTCCTGTCACCTTCCTGTAATTACATGAAAACAAGAGAGGAAACCATCTCACAAACGAAACCAGTGGGGTTGGTACTGGATGATCTTTGAAGTCCCTATCTACTCAAACAATTCTGTGATTCTGTGATTATTATGGAGCAATCAAGGGTAAACATGCGTAATAACACCTGAGAGGTATTCAAGATTGGTTTCAAATACATAATCCTTTTCTTTCATGGGAGAACGAGAAACAAATAACCATAAGAACCCAAATCCAAACTTATTTTCACCTCCAAAACAGTCTGGTGTTGAGTGATTTTGGGCATATCTGAGGAAACCAAGGTTCACTGCTTCTGTAGAAGGAACAGATGAGTGTAAAATGCTGTTTGGATCCAATCCCTGAACCATTGAAAATATAAGTCCATGGTATTTGTTTGAATCTGAAAGGGTTACTTGTACATCTAGAATTGCCATTTGTCCAGTTCAGAGAAAAATCTTTCCTCAGTGGGAATAAAATCCCACAATTTTCACACTGGAGGAAAATAACAGGGAGGGGACTGGGCTATCTCACATTTTAAAAACTAAAGTATTCCTTATGGGACAGCACATCACATATGGAATTGAAACACTTTTGATCTGCTAAATGCTTAAAAGTGAAAGTCTTCATCTTAAGGGAGAGAATGAAGTCTCTTATAAATTTAAAACATTCTCATTTGGTTTATTAAATAGTTTCTCAATGGGAAAAGAATAAAATTAGAAACAGGACTTTTAGTGTGAAAGCTAGGGGGAGGGGTATTATGAAACTGCTTTCTTTTTGGAACAATGAAAAAGGCTTTCCATGTTTTCAAGGCAATCATTCATGGTCAGTCCTCAAAGGACCTTGCAAATATTACCGAGGTGTTGAAATGCTGCCTGTGGGAGAGGCAGGCAGTGTTTGGGCTGATGGAATGGAGCATCACAGAGGGAGCCTGGGGCCCATGGAGCTCAGAGTGACTGGCAGCTTGGAGAGTATGTGAGAGCTGTAATACCATTAAGGCTGAGAGGCTAAACCCCTTCTGAGAGTGGCACTGAAGTCACTTACTCTCTTAATGCTTTTGCAAACGGCGCTCATAATTTTGCAAGATGACTTCACCTGGATAAGAACTGGAAACAGCCAGAGACTGGGTGCAACATAAAGGTTTCTTCTCAGTTAATTATTGTTAAAATGAAGGATTATAATAAGGAAGTCAGAATATAACCCTCCAAACAGCACATTTGTTTATGCTTTATGTACCTACATGTGCTAGCATTTATTATTTTCTGTTGCAAGCAAGCAATAATAATCTTTTGCCTGGCTTCATAGAGTGTATGAATTTGCAAATATGTCTGGATCAATATATAGCAATGCACAGTTGGCTGGAATTTGTTTGCATCTATCTGTATTTCTTCAGAGCTAATTTCAGCTCCTATCCAATATAAACCTGTCAGGTTGTCTGTTGTGCTAGGAGACCATTTATATTTCCACTTGTGCACAGTTAAATCATTGTTTGCAAAAAGCCCAACTCATTCTTGTTTGTGTCTGTCTGTCTGTCTGTGTCTTTCTTTAGTTCAAACAATACTGTGTTGGCAACTGCCCAATAAAATTTGGGCAGTCAACATCAGAGCTGTTTCATCATTAAAGTCTTTCAGACATATACAGACATTGAGAGGTTAAGAGATAAAGTTTCTTGTTTGTTAAAGCCTCAATGCAGTATGCCTTCTGCTGATTCAGAAAAGGCTTTTACTAAAGCCTTGTGGGATTAGGAAAGGGGGCTAAAATCTAGTCTGATTATATCAGAATTGATTAAATGTGCTGTAATCCTTATTCTCTGATGACAGACTTTTAACTGAATTTAGTATCCCTGCACTACAATTTAAAACAAAGTTCAAGAGCTTTAGGTAAGTAAAGCCACAGAATTACAGGCTTTCTCCGACTCCTAAATGTGAAAAGGTATGATATAAGAAAAAAAAGGTAGATATTATCAAAGTCATTATTTTGACAGTTTTATCAGTACAAACAACTGCCCAGGTTTCTGAGTATTCACTGATAGCTATTTCTCTTCTTTTTTTGCATTCTTCAATTTAGGTCAGCCTTTCTAAGCAGAGGTAGTCATTCTTTCAGAGGCAAAGCACTATTTAACTTGCCTTTTCATGAGCAACTCAAGGTGTTTCATTGTTGTCTGGAACATGACAGTAAAATCCTCCTCTAGCAAAAAATTAATTTTCTTCTAGAACAATTCCCAAATTCTAAAGATCTAATCAGAAAGAAAAAAAAAATTAAAAATTGAAAGGTTTGAACCTCAACAAGCAGAGACACTCAACTTTGCTGCCTATAAAGCATTTGCCAGTGAAGGGATTTCAAATCACATTTTCCTCCTTCTCAATATAATATTTATAAAATGAACCCTGTCATGCCCATCATTATATCTGTCAAGTGCAGGCTTAGTGACTCTTCTGCAGAGGTGAGGTGGCAGCAGATACCTCAGACTGAAGGTGCAGCCAATTACACCCAGCAACTTGAAACATGGCAGACCTTTACAAGTGGATTTCTTCCACCTGTAGAACAATCTCTTTTCTACTTATTAGGTGACTTTAGTGCACCTAAGTCTGACTGAAGCCTAAGGATTTTTTTTCCCATTAATTCCACTGGCAGGGAATGGAGCCGTAGTGTTGCTTAAAGAGTAGCTTGTGAGGAGCTTCTTTCCTTCTTTTTTGTATGAAGAGACTTGGATTTTTTCCCTCCTAAGACAGTAGTGGTGATGAGCCATAGGAGAGTAGGTCTCTGTATGATACAGATGCTTCTTCGTTTTAAATTTAAACATAGCTACTGTTTGCTCCACTCATAGGGTGACTGATAATATGTAATTTATTGATCTGCTTGGCCCCAAAAACATCCCTGATCCCACTGAGCACACCCCAAACCTCTCTGTGCTTATCCTCTAGCAAGAAAATGACGGGACACAGGGAGCTGGGTGGCTTTTTCCTCCATGGCGAGCTCTGTCCTATTACAGCTACATTTGACAAGCTTCAGCCCTGACAACAGCAGATGAAACCTGTTGGTCCTGGCATGATGTATCTTCCCCATAATCATGTGTGCATGTGTATGTCCTATTAGAGGTAATAAGGGTTATGTATTGAGAGCAGATGCTCTTTAACCAATAACTGTCTCATACCATTATGTCCGGATTTATTTAAAAGCTGTTGTCTACCCGTACCATGTGAGCATTAGAGTGCAGATTTCCACAACAAACCATTGAGAAAATTGTCAGTGTTGCTGATTATCACAGTGCAAGGATAAATTTCAGATCCATAAGGCTGAGTTTTTTCTGAAGCTGACTTCACTGGTGTCAAACAAAGCCTTGAACCACAAAAGGTGAGTATTCCCTTTACTGCAAAACTGCAGTTTGAGATTGTCTTGGATATGAGAAGGTGCACCTCAATGTTACATTGCACTTGGACTGGCTTGTGCATGGGTGGGGTTTAGACCAGAGTTAATAAAAAGGTAGAGGTTGGAGAAAGAAAAAAATTAATCTGTGATAAATTTGCTCTTGGGTTGAAAGTGCACTTTGGTGTGAGCTGGGTTTGCTCACTTCTCCATGTCAGTGACATGAAGTATTGCAAAGCTCACTTTCCAGCTCAGGTCAGTCAGGGCAACAGGTTACAAAAACCTCTGCGAGAACTCAGGGAAAAGTAATGGGAACTGCTGTGTTTCATAAAAAAGGGTAAAGAAAGAGAGACAGAGACATAGAAGGGAGAGTGTGGGTGAAGAAAACCAATAACAAAACACATTTACTGTGCAAGGGCAGCTCAGCATGGGGAGCTAAAGTGAGTCAGGGGAAGCAGAGGTTTTGTTATCACACACATTTTTCATCTCAGTCCTCATCTCTCCCTACACAAAAGGTCAAATGGATGGGCTCTGTCTGCATTGCACAGGATTTCACATTTCTCCTTGAGCAGTGACTGCACATCTAGAAACTCAGGACTGCCCTGGGATCTCTCCTTTAGAGGTTCATGCCTTCTCTTGAGCCTGTGGACTTCTTCCCTGATGTGCTGCAGGCAGAAGTGGTTAGACATTTTTAAAAGCTAGTTATGAATAATTAAATCCCCTCCCTCTATGCCACATGAAGTCTCATGATGCAGAACGCTCTTCTGACATTTAGCCCAAAGTATATAATATTCTCAAACTCACTTTGCAAAATGCCTTTATTGCTGGTTCTTCACTGGCAGATCAGGAGGATTCAGGTAATGTCAGCTAATGTAGAAGGGAGAACTATCTGTGCTATCTTTACCATGGAGTCCTGGGATTATTTCTTACTATGGGAGAAAAATAGATAGCAAGAGGGAAAGACTGCAACCTCCAAAATGCCCCATTTTATGTATTTACTTGATTACATGAAACTTGTACCACCAGGCAGAAAACCTGGACGCTGAACTTCTAATTAGAAGGCACTCAGAACTTCAGTCCTCATTTCCACAGAGGTGACAGCACAGACGTATGGGCACATTCACACCCTGAGGTGGCAGTCCCTAGAGGACTCCTTGGGACAGCACAGTTAGGATTCACTCGTCTCCCCAACACACAGGACTCAAACATGGTACTTCTCTTTCACAGACAAATGCTTTTTTTCTCTCTTAGGTGACCAGGAGTCAGCTTTGAGGGGGGGTCCATTCTATATGAATCTATAAGAAAATACCTTAACACATTGTTCAGCCTCTGGCTTTACAGCCATTCAAATTAATTCAGTGACAGTTGCCAGTAAAATTTTGTATTTGTCCATGCAGTTCCTTAACGTGGGTTCAAATGCATGGCTGACCCATACATTTTTAAGCAGTTAGTTTTAATCCTGGGACTGACTTACTTTTTGCATATAACCTTTTTTCCCTGAATATACATAAAATGTGCCACGGAGGGTAAGTACATGCCAGTGGTTAAATTTACTGAACACTCCAGAGCAGCAGCAAAAACGACCTTTCTGGTTGGGTCTTTAGGTGAGCAAAGGAAGGTTGCTCTGATGTTTCTGTCTGGTGTTTCAACCTTGCAGGGCCGGTTTTTTTCAGCATAGATGTCTGAGCAGCCTCCCAAAGGCAGAGGTGAGCAATTCCTCAGGGAAGCAAGTCAGGCATCTAAGAGATGAAGAGTTGTTGAATTCACAGTACTTCTGTCTGCTCTTCTAACCCAAACCCAGACTTAACAGATGGGTCCTAAGGTCTGTTTCATGACCCCCCATGCTGTCACTGAGATCAGAAATCCCCACTGCAATTACTGGTAACTTCCCTTGTTGGGGTTTTTTATGAACGTTGACTCCCTGGGGAGAACACGGAAGTCAAGGAACTGAGTAAGGCTGACACTTAGTAGTGAGCTCACAGGATAGACCCAAAATATTGGGGTTTTTTTTATTTTGGTGTGGATAATTTAATCTTTCCTTTTTTTCTTTTTAATTGTCTTTTCTGATCTTTCCCACCTTAAAGCAATTAGCACAATAGCAATCTGCTTAAAGAAAGGCCAATTACAACAAAAAAAAAAAAAAAAAAAAAGAAAAGGGCTGAGGTAGGTCACTTTGCTATGAACCCATTAGTAAACTGTGCAAAATGCAGAGCCCTGGAGAGCTTCCACCAGCAGCCCTTGATCTAAGGATGAGTGGCTCTATCTCCTCTTCTGCAATTGTAGTCTTTGCTTCAGTTACATTATTCCTCCTCAGCCTGACTATGTTTTTCTATATTTCCCCTGTCTATTTTCTGAAGAGGCAATTGTTGTGAATGGTGGAGAAGGTTGAGTGCCTGACTGAAATAAAGGAAAATTAGTTTTTAAGGAGAGTAAATTGGATAGAATAGGACCCGTAAGGATAACAAGTTGGTGATAATTCAGTGTAGTCTTCCTGTTCTGCTCCTGTTTATTAAATATTCTTATTGACTTCTGCTTCACAGTACTCTCTGTTCTAGTGTACTAAATTACAGTAACTGAATATTCTGTCTACATATGCTGACTGGTCATTGGAGAGATGAGTGCACTTAAGACAGAAATGTTTTCCTTTAGTCCTTGGATCCTTGAAATGCCTATTATAAAATGTACATCTGTGAGAAGGCACTTCTCCCTGCCAAATGAGATTTAATGCTGAAAAAGCTACAGAGCTAAACAAAATAATAAACTTTGAGGAGGAGCTTTCTTTTTGACTCACATTTCTCTTTTCTAGCCACTGCTAGAATCTGGGGTTAGGAATTAATGCCTCCATACCCATATTTTCCCTCCAATAAAAGAAGTCCTAACACACAAATATTCCACGAAGCTTATTTTCCCCTTGTTATGGCCTATTGATGGAGTTTCTTGAATTTTATACATTTTGGTTTCTGTTGCTTGAGGAGCAAGATGCTCTGAGTGTCAGTCTCTTTGGCAATGAAGGGTAAACCCTACTGAGCCGAGGAATGCTGGTAAGCACAACCAGGAATTTAGCCCTCATATTTAATTGTTACTGCTTTCCCTGAAATAGTTTTGACAAGCACATCTAAAATTCTTTTGGATGGTGCCTGATTGTGACAGGGGGAATAGCATAAGCCTGTGACTGCTCTCAACACAGATCATACTGTTCTTGTGTGAGAAGCCTTGCTTCATGGATTTACAGCACGGTTTTGTGGCCAGACAACAAGACTTGGTCAATTTTCTTTACTGTGGCAGGGTAAATGAAATGTTTCAAATTTCTTCCCTTTTCAGAAGAAGGGGATAGGGAGAAATGCCAGTTCTCTCCCCGCCCTAACTAACTTAGTTCAAGGCCAGGCTGGATGGGGCTCTGAGCAGACAGGTCTAGAGGGAGGTATCCCTGCCCATGGTGCGGGGAATTTCACTGCCTTTCCACCCAGCCCGCCCAACTCCTGGGAGCCAGGGCATTTGCCAGGAGGGTACAGCTTCAAGGCCTCTTCTTCTGATGAAAGAATTGAAGCCAAGTCTTCCAAGGGCCAGGCAGACATGTGACCATCAGGAGATTTTACAGCAGTGTGGAATTTTCTCAGCTGTAATTTTCTTTTTTTAAATCACTTTTATCTGATATGTTGGCTATTCTCTGAGAACACTTTTCACAATAAGCTCCCAGAGTAGAAAAATTAGGGGACAAATGCCTAATTTCCTAATCTCAGTTAAGCTTGTTTGTTAATCAAATATTGAACTGCTCAACAAACTTCACAGCAAAAAAAAAGAAGTGCTCCTCCATTTGCTCAGAGATAGAACTTGCAGGCTCGTGAGATATTTGGCACTGAAAATAGTTACATTTATGAACTTCAAGTGCCTCCAAATACAGATGGAAGAAGTACATTACTTTAGGAACATATTTAAAATTATAATGTATAAATATAAATTCTATCCCTCAATGCCCTCTTGTTATAGGGCTGCCTTTATTCTCTGGATTGGTGATTGAGATTTGTCCTTGCTTCTCCTGGTACACAACAACACAAGTTCGTTGTCTTCCATTGCTGAACTAAATGTGTGCTCCATCTTGCTTAGCTGTCTCTGCAGCAGAGGCATCCAAAGGGGAATTCAACATCCTCAAACTCCACATTGAGCATTGAGTGGTTTGGAGGCAGCTGTTCAGCAAACATTCATCTTGCTGTCATTGATCTCACTCTTCCATTTGGAGTACCAGTCTTTTAAACCAAATACAAGACTCTCCCACTGAATTAAGCCCCAGGGGCCCGTGCTTCTCACAAAAGCCAGCAGAATTCCCCTGCCTTAGAAATCCATAAAGAATATGCAGTCTTTTATTGGGGAGGAAGATAATTCTTCCAGTAGGTAGTAGAATCATACAACCCTAATGGCTTGGGTTGGAAGAGACCTTAAAAGATCAATCAGTTCCAACCCCCTGCCATGGGCAGGGACACCTTCTACAATCCCAGGTTGCTCAGAGCCCCATCCAGCCTGGCCTTGAACACTTCCAGGGATGGGGCATCCACAGCTTCTCTGGGCAGCCTGTGCCAGGGCCTCACCATCCCCACAGTAAAGAACTTCTTCTTAATATCTAATTGAAATTTACCCTCTTTCAGCTTAAAGCCATTAAGTTATCCAAGCAGTTGCCATTAAAGACAAGTAGTTAGTTATCTCTTTTAAATGTCTTTACACAAAATTGTGTCAAGCTAAGTGGGTCTATCTATCTAATTAATTGTTCTAAGATGTTGTACCTAGCCAAGTACCAGAGCTCTGGTACCTCAACTTTAAGAAATGCCTGGGAGTAGAAGAGGTAATTCTGTTCTCTCTATGGATACAAGTTTTTTCATACCCGTGGGATTCTTTGAGATTATTAAGGCCTTGTAAGTGTTTTGCTTAGCCTTCCCATCTTAAGGTACCCCTCAGCTCCACATTGTAGTCTTTGGAAAGAAGAGTAGGTGTTAGCTCCCATGTTTGCTTTAGAAGAATCATTGTGAATTATGAACCCAACCTGTCAGGCTCAGGTCTTTGCCAGGGTAGACATTACACCATGGAATTAAGGTGCCTATTTTATCAGTCTCTTAAGGGAGAAAAAGTGAAATTAAGAGAATAGAAGTGGCCTGGGTAACAACAATCATTTAGGCACAGCAGATTTCTTCCCTGAGTTCTTTTCAAGATGCAGGTTGTCACTCGCTTCCTTCTCTGAGTCACAGGGACTAGACTGGGTGAGTCATTCTCTCAGTCTTCTATTGCAGCAAACCTCACCATCTAGCCTCTGATTTAATAAACTCAGAGTAAATTCAGATATATATAGGTACCTTGCAAAATTTTGATATCCCTTTCAAGACTCAAATATCTTGAAAAATAGATAAAGAATATGGATTCTAATCATACATAGTTGACCTTCCTCTAAATTGAACTATATGGCCTCCATATGTACCCTTTCCTGAATTATTCTATATATGGGATTCCACTGAGATTTTACATCTCATGATCCTGCTGGAGAGAAAATTTGGTAAGACCATTTCTTCTGCTAATGCCATTAACTGCTGTTATTTTGTTACACCATGCTCATTTCTCTGAGATAATTCAGGTTCTTCTGTTTATACCCAAAAAATGATTCAAAGCAGAAGCTCTACAGAGATGCCAGCAGTTGGAACAGAAAGAAGAAAGGAGTAGTAAAAATCTGTTCAGCAAGAGGATGGGGAAGCAAAAATCATTTTTTATTTCCTTTATTACCACTACAACTGTTTCTTTGTCTTATGATAATTGTGAAAATGTAAATCTCCAGAACACAGGGAATAAGTGGAAAGATTTCTGTTGTCTTTAGTATATTCTTGACTTTGGCACAGCCTGGATCTCCGCAGAAGGCAGGAAGCATGTTTGCTGACAGGAACACATCCCTTCCCCATCTGCTAATGGTTTGTTAAAAGCCACACTGTGCAGGCCAGTTGACCCCTGTGCCTTCTTGTCCCCTGCTGAGGCAGAAGCCATGCCAAGCAAGGCATAACAAAGGTTAAATACTTGTCTTTAGCATGTAGGCTCTGAGAGCCCCATGGCCAACAGGTAGAGTGTACTGAAGAACATTCTGCTTATTCTCCGGTATTAGCAGCACGGCTTCTGGGCGTCTATTCCTTTACCTCTGCCTGTTCTCCACCTGTCTCCCAAAGAGAACAGGTTGTTCTTATTGTCATGGGCTCAGTCTTGGTTTTCAAACTTTTTCCATGTTGTTAGCAGAAAGGAGAGTGAAGAGCTGAGATCAGTTTTGTTGTGTGAGTCAGTCAGCACTTCTGTTTGTGCTGGAGAGATGCAGAATTATTATGGGACTTCTCAGCAGGTCTTATTAGCTTAGACTTGGCCGCTGTGAGAAAGCACATATGCCTGTCATGTTTTGCAGATATCCTGGGAAAGCCTCCTCCAAGTCTGCGCTTAGGTCTACCTAACTGTGCTTTGCTGCCAGGGTGAGGACTGGGGTGAAACTGTTGCCTTTTCTGTTCCTTTTATGTATTACTCCTGTGATGAGGGTGGTTTGCAGGGAGCTTTAAAAAGCCCTCTCTGTTCATGCCGCTGCTTAATTAACAAACTGAACAAAGTGATAGATGAAGAAGAGACAGCCAAGAAGGGCTGCTGCATTGCAAAGCCCTGACACAAGTCAGCAGGGGTACAGCCAGCTGCACAGCAGAAGTCCTACAAAAACTGAGAACATTTGGATGTGGATTTCTAGGAAATAAAGCTTTATCTCTTAACTCTCACTCTGTGTTTCCTCAACTTCAGGTTGTGCAGTTATTTTCTAATCAAGATGCAGTAACTCAAGTAGCTATCATGTAAAAGTGTGGGTGCAAAAGGTCCTCTCCTGAATTTCTGCTTCTTTAACATTTCTTCTATGAAAGCAAGTGGCACCAAGTATTATATTTCAATGCCATTATTAGTTCAGTGATATTGAGGTAATCACTGATGTGATTACAGTTCAGTCTGAACCAAAGAAAGACTCTTACTGAGACTGTAACCTGTTAAAGCAGTAACGTGTTCCTGACAGCTGGTGAAGGAAAGACAAGTACAGGCAAGGGTGACGTTTCTCCTGATATAACATCCTAAATACCAGGAACCAGCATTTCAAGTTCTTATCTATCTGAACACTGCATCTGTATAGTTATGTTTAAAGGACTTTGTTACAAGAATCTGTCAAATCAAATTTTGACTTTTCTGGAATTGTGTTTCTATGACTTTCACTATGTCCTTGTCCTCTATATGAAAGCATAAATCCTTTTTATATTTGCTAAATTCCTGCCTCATTATTTCACTTATCATAGAATCACAGAACCACTAAGGTTGGAAAAGACCTCCAAAATCATTGAGCCCAACCTTTGACTGATCACCAACTTATCAACTAAACAGCAGCACCAAATGCCACATCCAGTCGTTTCTTGAACACCTCCAGGGATGGTGACTCCACCACTTCCCTGGGCAGCTTTTTCCAGTGCTTAACCACCTTTTCAGTGAGAAATTCGTCCTGATGTCCAAAACTGAACTTCCTCTGGCACAGCTTGAGGCTATGTACTTTCATCCTGTCACTTGTTACCCGGGAGGAGAGCCCGACCCCCACCTTGTCACAGCCTCCTCTCAGGCAGTTGTAGAGTGTGAGAAGGTTTCCCCTGAGCCTCTTTTTCTCCAGGCTGCACAACCCCAGCTCCCTCAACTGCTCCTCATAAGACTTATGCCCCTCTTCCCTCTTATTCTTAGGTTGTGAGAAAAAAAGCATGACCATTGCCGATTTCCTTTCTTCAAAATTTTCAAAAATTATATATTTCACCTTTGTGTCTCCCCATCTTCTTTTTTTCCCAGTGATACCTGAGAGATGGACAAACAAATTTTCTGTTTAGTGTCAGTCCATATACAAAATGGTCCATCTCTATAGTAATTTTTTTTCTTTTTGTATTTCTTCTAGTCCTAATATATTTTTTTTTCCAATGGGAGTGAGAATTGATGCAGTATATAAGATGAAGGATTACTAAGAGTTTATGGATTAGAATAACAATGTTTTCTGGTTTGTTCTTGCTGCCTTTTCCTGTAAATCTTCCTGATGAGGATTGTTCTCTTCTCCCAAGTGATAGGACAATAGGAAATGACCTCAAGTTGTACCAGGGCAGTTTAGATTGTACTTTATAATAAAATTTCTTCACTGAAAGGTTTGTCAAACATTGGAACAGTCTGCCCAGGGAAGTTGTGGGATCACCATCCTTGGAGATACATAAAAGACATGGAGATGTAGAAGTGGTACTTAGAGACATACTTTAGTGGTGGCTTGTTAGTGATGGCTTGATAGTTGAAGATCTCAGAGGATTTTTCCAAATAAACGATTCCATTGGTCTGTTACACCTGTCATTCTGTCTGCTCTTGAGGACGGAGGAGGCATTTTCAAGATGTGAGCCTGTGTTATGAGGAGTCTGTGTTCAACCGGATTCTATGAAAACAGTATTTTTTGTAATCTACATGCAGAAATAAAAAGGTCTCTCATAAAGTTTTTGTATAAGGGCATAGGTGGGATAAAAAGTGGTAACAGACTATGAATCAAAAGGTGGGTTATGATGTCTTCTTACCTTATTAACTCTGAAATTTAGAAGAGGCTTCTGTTTGAGAGGATTAGAGGTCATCACTGAGTACAGTTCCATGGTGATTCTTGCATTCTTTGGGTGTGGACATCTCTAGGAAAGCCCCAATTCAAGAGACATGTAGTATGGGTAAGAGAGAATCTCCTACTAAGCAAGGTACAACACTGTTACCTCAGTTGTATATAGGAGACAAAAAATAGTTTAAAGAAAAAATGGCATTTAAAACTGGGGAAAAAAGCCCCAAACCCAACAAAAAAACCAGGACTTTTTTCTCAAAATGGTTGTGTTCCAGAAAGTTGTTTGCCTGCAGGTTATGGCTAATCTTGGAGTGAAGCTCATGGCACCTGTTCAAGACGCCAGGACAGAGGGTGTTGTTCAGACAGGGATAAAGCTGTCCTTTATCAATAACTCCAGCACAGTCAGTATAAACAAGCTCATCCCATCTGTGCTGCATCCTGTCATTGCCTGAACAATGCTGAAAGGAAAATCCTACCGCCCACTTACTTCCTGCTCTTGACATATGAAGCGCCAAGAGATTGAAGGCAGCACATGGTTGAAAAGAAAGAAAAGAAATGAGGTAATGGCTGAGAACAGAACAACTCTCCCATCTTGCTGACTCCCCCAGAGATGACAGAATAGATTCACCTGATGGTGACTCACCTGAAAACCACGATGCTGTGAATTTTAGGTATTAACTTTTGTTCTGCTTATATTGCAAAGGGGGAAAAAAAATGGCAGGTGGAGGCTTTTTGTTTTCCAGTTCCAGAACCCCACATTAATGAACAAAATCAATATACCATTTTACAAGTGGTGCCTGAGATGCCAAGGTGAGGAAATCCAGCCTTGTGCTTCTTATGAAACCTTCTTATGTGTTTCTTATGAAAGCAAACCAAATCCTGGTTCACTCCTGCCTCAAAAGGAGTGTGGGCAGCAGGTTGAGGGAGTGGATTCTCCCACTCCACTCTGCCCTTGTAAGGCCCCACCTGGCGTGCTGTGTACAGTTCTGGGGCCCCCAACATAAGAAGGACATGGAAACGGTTGGAGCAAGTTCAGAGGAGAACCACGAAATTTATATTGATAAGAGACTGTGTTGTGGTGTGCTCTGGCCAGTTTCGGTCTATCCCATGGTCTGGCTCTGCTATGTCCCCTCCTCCCCCCTTGGTATCTGTTTCCCTCTCTTGGAGGGCTCTGTATTGTGTAATCCTACACAAAGCCCGCCAAATTCAAACCTAGCTCTTTCCCCCTATTGGATGTTGTACCCTCCCCCCGCCCCCTCGGGTCGGTATTTATGTAACTGTAACACGCTGTGCCGGTGCTTCCCCGGCATGACCGCAGTGCTGAATAAACCGTCTGGGAAAGCCCCCCTACTGTCTCTCCTTCTTCAGCGCGCCTGGACCATCGGGGTTGGGTGAAACCTTGCAGGACCTTCACCAGCCCTCCTGCGCCCGGAGCAGCCTGGCCAGCCCCTGAAACCGTGAGCGGACGCCCGGTGCCCCCACGGACCACACCACAGCAAGACTGGAGCAGCTTCCTTATAAAGACAGGCTAAGAAAGCTGGGGCTGTTCAGTCTGGAGGAGAGAAGATTCTGTGGAGAACTCCCAACAACCTTACAGGATCTGGAGGGGCTACAGGGAAGCCAGAGAGGGACTCTGTCAGGAACTGTAGTGATAGGGTGGGGAGTAATGGGTACAAACTCAAAGAGGGGAAATTTAGGCTGCATGTTAGGAAGAAAGTCTTTACGGTGAGGGTGGTGAGACACTGGATCAGATTGCCCCATTCCTGGAAGGAAGTGCCCAAGGCCAGGCTGGAAAAGACCTTGAGCAGCCTGGTCTAGTGGGAGGTGTTCCCTTCCCACAGGAGGGGGGTTGGGACTGGATCATCTTTAAAATCCATTTCAACCTCTTAACATTCTGTGATTCTGTGATTCTGTGATTCTGTGATTCTGTGATTCTGTGATTCTGTGATTCTGTGATTCAGTGATTCTGTGATCATGCAAGTTGAGCACTCCAGCTTTGAGTGAGAAAGGGAGAGACAGGCATCTGATATTTGTGGTCCTGAATAAACTATTCATGGATTAGTAACAAGAACTGTGATGGAAAAAAACCTGCATTATAGCAAGTGTGAGGAATAACCACAACTTTTATTTCTTCTCTTAAAGTCTGCTCACTGACTACACTGACCCCTGCTCCAGCCCAAGACAATCCATTACAAAATGTAGTTACTGTGTTTCCCCTCGCACTGTGAAGCACGTGTTTTTTTTGTGGTTCTGGAAAGATATCTCCAACCTGTTGTACTGGAAGCATTCAAGGATGTGATGAAACTGGTATGTTTTTCACAACAGAAGAAAAAAAAAATGCTCTGTAGTCCAATGTTTAGTTCTGTGCCCATGCAGATTGGGCCTCTGCCAGACTATCTGGAGCAGGGATAGAAAACTCAGCTGCACGACATTGCAGGCTACCCCTCATTGCATTCTTTGCTCTTTTGCAGAAAAAAAAAGAGAAAAGTAATAATAAAAAAATCAATTTCTGGACACCTAGGAGAGACTTTTCATCATGCAAGTGGATCTAAAAGCAGCACATTCCCATGAAAAGTCATCCTTTCCAACTCCCACCTCCAAATCCCCTTCAATTTCTGTATCCTCACCCACGAGCAGAGGTTGTGCAGCCCCTCACAAGACTGAAGGACCTAATGGATGCACCAGGCTTGGCACAGACTGATCTCTGCAGGACAATGGCAGTAAACTCAGGAGCTTACTGCACTCCTGTGCTTGCTGACAAGATGAACAGCTCACTGCACTGATAATCAGGAGCATCCACAGCAGGAAACTGGTTTGGCCAGTTCTTCATTGCCCAGATCCAAAGATAATGACAAATATTTTACCCAGAGGAAAGTGGTGGGTTACAGTTATGAAGAGTGTCTCGTTAAAGTGGGAGATGATCACTGAAACCCCTGTGCAATAATTCCCCCACGTGAGAAAATCACCCAGGCTAAGAGGGGTGTTCAAATCAAGGTCTCATACTCCTCTGGAAGATCTGAGTTTTAAAAATAGCATCTGTTCTTCTCTTTCCTGAGAAACATCTTGACAAATGCATGGAAACAGCTGCAACCTTGAGGCTGTGGCTACAGAGCTCCTCACCCACCTCCACTTGTGTCCCCAGTGGGAAGTAATTGCCTAATGAAGCCTAAGGATGGTTGGAGCCTAAAAGCACTTAAGAGGTAGGGCAGAAATTTCGGTGTCCTCTCCTCAGAATTTCCTACTTCTGCCTCAGCTTGGAGAGCAGTTTTGTAGAATCAGTTTTTAATCTCCCATCAGTCACTGTACAGGAAGCTCAGATGTTTAATTCTGTGTAGTAGTTTGGCTGAGGACCTGCAAAGACTTAGGTGTTGAGAGCATGCCCTTCTTGCTTTTCTCTGACATGTCCTTTACAGTCTCTCCCCATTTTAGTGTCACAGCAACTGATGATCTTTGGTTATCTATGTGCTGAAATAAAGAATTTTCATTTTGCAGGGAAAAAAAAAGAAAGACAGAGCTGCTGAGGACTGAGGAGCCTGGCAATCTGGCAAAATCATACAATGAAATGAAATACCCAGCCAACAGTTCCCCTCTTTTCCCTCCTCCTTGTGGCCTCCCATCTTAATAAAAAAGGGCTTTGGTCCCTTCTGTTAAACATGAGAAAACTTTTGCATGGAAGAATGTAAAGGTCTGGTCTCCTCAACCAAAGTATGAATTTTATACATCTGATTATACACTTGTTTGCATCAGTTTAACTGTAAGGTAATGTGGTCACAAGTGCCTGAAATCAGGCCCACAATTTAAAAATCTTCTTTTAAATGTATAAACAAGAACAGCAGCAGCAACACTAACAATAAAAGAACCAGAAAAACCAACAACCTTTTTATAAAATGTTGTCTCATAATAAAATTAAACATCCCCCTCTGCCCCCCAACCCCCCCAAGTGTCAGTTCTGATTGAGGTGTTCATATTTACGTCTTACATGGCACCAGGTAACCCATCTTGAAGGAATCAGGGCTATTGCAAACAAATTGCAGAATACAGGGAGAATATGGTTAGTAGCAATATTAACAATAATAGTAACCTCAAGGAGAATATTCAGTTTTAGGAAAGGACAAATAAACCTCAAGATGACACAGAATTTGGGGCAAAGGAAACTCTACCCTACATTTTGTTGATGGTAGTATATCACTGTAGGAGGTGCTAAGTCTGGCTTTAAAGTGCCTGAAAATATAGAAAAGAACATACATCAGAATCTGCCCTCATTACAAACTGTGTTACTTCTCTGACTTTAGCAAAAGCAGAATACTGGTTTCTAAAAGCAGATTTTAGCCTCACAGATGACTCTGATCTTATACAGTGCTATAAATTGCTAATGGGCTTGTGGATTCTGTAAAGCAGGAAGGAATTGGGTGGAAAAGTGCTGTTTTCAAAAGAGCTTCTAAAAGAGGAGAGAAGTGAACATAATCAGGATTCCTGCAGAAATCCAAGGTCAGGCTGGGAGTAGAATTTTGGAGAAGGAAATCAGAAGAGAATGAAAAGTTAGAAGGGTGAGAAGGGAAAGGCAGAGAAAGGGTTAAAATGACAGTGGAAATGAAAAGGATGTCACAAAATGTTGCTCATGTGGCAAGGGCTTCAGAAAACCCTTGCTCTCTGGCTAAGCCACTTTGCCTGTGGTCCTTTCATGGGTTTTAGCTGGGTCCATCTCTCTATTTGTACAAACTTCAGCACAAGGGGGACCTGCTCTCTGGTCTCCTATATCTCCAGGCATCGGCATCACATAACTAATTAACAGCAGTAATATATGATACTGTATTGCCTCTTAACCCTTGGCATTTATTTTTCTGTGGGCTGCATTAAAAAGAACAAAAAATTTTTTAAAAAAAGAGAAAGATTAATAATTCTCAGTCAGAATGAACCTCCAAAGAGATGACACCATCTGGATGATTACTACTTGTTTCATTTGCACGTTGAACTCAGTACTCTTCCGGCACTAATTATTGCTTACCCTTTCCTTATTCCATGACTTCTGGGGCTCTGTGTGGGATATAAATAGCCAGACTAATGACATGCTGCATGTTGCTCAGGAGACCTCATGTTAGTTTACAGCATTTCTCTGATTATTACTTTTTTAATAGAGAGAAGATAAAATACTGGTCTCACAAGCGCAACATGAGAGCCTTAATTTGTTCACATTTTTCTCAGAGCTAGTGCATGATGAAATATTTATATGTTCCTCTCTGGCTGCAGCATTTTGAATGTGCTGGGTTGTTTATTGTTGTAGTTAAGGACTGATGGGGAAAGAAGTGCTGGAGCTCTCGGTAGCAGGGTATTTGTGTCAAGTGTGAAAGTGAAATGGCTATAATCAAGGCAAACATAACTACAGATGGTGCTAAGGGCCTGACCTGTCCTTTACAGGTAAAGAATTTAATAATGTGTCAGTTGGTGAAACATTTGTAGGGGAAGTTGCAGAGTCAAATGCTGTTCTTAGCACGAAAATGCAAGACAAACATAAGGTCATTAAAATGGCTCATAATGCCGACGAAAATAACGAGGTTTGTCATCTTGCGGGGGTGTAACACAAACTATCTGCAATGGCCAAGAGAGGAAACAAAGCCACAGCTTTGGGATGCTGCCTGAAATACAGACACTGCTGATGAGATGCCCATCCTTGGCTTATCTAAATGTGACCTGGTGACACATTATCCTCTTTAAGGCTTTACCCCAGTGTGTTCCTATCTAGCTGTAAATTTACAACTTACAAAAATCAGTAACTGATGAGGCTTCGTGTGGCATTTCCACTGCCGTGATGACATTTTGGTGGGTTAACTCATCACCCTCGGGATGACTTAATAAGCATTGATTGTTATTCACTCTGTTTGTATCGGGACTAGCAAAGATTTCTCTCCCTGTACAAAGCGTGGGTTTAATAAAGATTTTAAGAACAGTATCATGGCCTGTGAACAAATGCATATTCTAGCTTAACGACCAGACTGGTAATCAGAAGAAGAATTAATATCAATTTCTGCTTCTGATTTTTGCCATGATTCCCTTGTTTGACTGTTTTCTGCCCGACTCACTCTGCTCAGATCCCAGCCCAGTGCCACTCTGCTGCAAGTCTCTGCAAAAAAATCCCATGTAAACCATGGAGAACAGAACAGTCTTGAAAATCTCTGTTCCTGACTTATAGCCGGAAACTTCCAATCCATCCTTGCTTTACTATTGCTCGCAAGTACTGGGACAACCTTAGAAGAAGACACTGGTGCTCTGTGGGGTGTCCACCCCAGGAGATCAGCAAGAGAATCTGAAATATACCTTGACATTGTGCTTGGGGGGCACAGACAGGACTGAATAGGTGCTAGGGAATAAAAGCAAAAGGCAGCTGACACGTTTTGATCAGGGCAGGATTTTAGCTGTTCATTTTGCCTGATTCATCTCTCTTTGATTATCTAGACCCTATCCTGGAAATTTGAGCCTACTGAAAGCAGGCTTAGTTTGCTTAGGAATCATTTGTAGTTCACAGACACTCAGAAGGCTGCAGCCCATTTTGAAATGTAAAATTGAACATGTGTCATTGGAGACATTCTAGGTTTGGATTAAGGTAGGGCAGGAATTTAGGGAGTCCATGGGGTCTGAAAACACTTTTAAAGCATTTAAATAAAGGGGATATGCTCCTCTTTCCCTTCCACTGTGCTGTTTCCCCACTGACCTTGCTCTATCGCTAGCCCAGAAGAAGAAAGCACTATTACCCTTTTCTGCACTCCTTTGGGTCTCCAATCCTTTATCTCCACTGCAGCCTTCACATCCACAAAGTCCAAGGACCAAGAAATGAGGTAAGGAGAGGGAAGGCTCCTCACTACCTTCTCTTAACTTGTTGTGCACCCAGGCAGGGCCAGCTGCAATCCTGTCCCTCTGTGATTCATAAACTATCCAGTTCTTTTCTTTATAAAACACTCTCTTAAATCAAAGAATTTTGTTTCATTGCCCCCTGCTGCATGAAGGTCAAAGCCTAGTGGTGCATACTTCAGTGATTCTTTATAACAGCGTGCTCTTCAAGATTGGTTTCATTTGCCATGTGTCAATGGTTTCCTCTCCTGTCTTCATATAATTACAGGAAGGTGAGTTGAACAACCCCTCTTCACCTTTGGGACTTTCTGAGACTATCTCTGGATGTCTACAGGTAATTAAGATTTGAGCTTGCTGCTCATGTAAAAGTCTTTCTCTGTTTTGATTATCTTTTTTTTTTCCTAAAGAAGCTTTATGTCTCCTGGCTTAGATTTTAGAGCTGGGCATGGAAAAAATGAGTGCATTAGAAATGCTGAATGTATCAGATACAATGAATTTGAGAATAAGTGCTTCCGTTTCTTTTTCACAATTTCTTTTGGCCTCTAACAAAAGACAAACAAAAGAATCAAAACCACAAAAAAAATAACTAATATTTTAAAGGAACTGAAATAAGTAATTTAAATTAAGGAGAATTAGATGGGCTAATACAAATACTCAGGGGGAAAAAGACAGATAATTATAATATTATCTTTCTATTCAGAATATAGGATTCTATGGATTTCAAAATGCATGTAAAAAGCCACATAGAATCACAGAATAACAGAGTGGTTTGGGTTGGAAGAGACCTTAAAGACCATCTTTTTCCAACACCCTTGCCATGGGCAGGGACACCTTCCACTAGACCAGGTTGCTCGGAGCTCAACCCAACCTGGCCCTGAACACTTCCAGGAGTGGGGCATCCAGAGGTCCTCTGGGCAACCTGTGCCAGTGTCTTATCACAGTCTAGAAATTCTTTGTAATAACCTGAATCTATCCTTTTTAATCTCAAAGCCCATACCTTTTGTCCTTTTCTTTACTTGAGGCTATGGCAAAACTTCCATTGGTTTAATGAGCTGAAATTAAGGTCTTGGTGAAAAAAAAATCCTGCTCTTATTTGTAGGTTTTTTTGTCTCTGATTTTATTTCAAATAATGTGCAAATGCAGGTACTTTGTCCTGGAACAACACATGTTAAAGTGTGTGCTGTAACCCTAACCCTAAACACAACACATTATAAGGCATTGTTTACATTACAATTGCATACATTCATAATAATAAAATACATATTATATAATTCAATAAAAATATATCTAAAGGATAATAATATATCACAATACATACTGGAACACATCTAACACAACCCTAAGACAGACTTCATAATTTTTCAAAATACGTCTTCGGATTGCTATAAAAAAAAATATGATCAGGAGTTGTTGGGAGTGTAGGGTAAGAGATAAGAGATGAGGATGTTTTTTCTAAAATGTATTAAATTTTAGCAGGAGAAAATTCAAATATCATGGCCAAATATCAAGAAAACATCATAATGTATATTTGGAACTACACAAAACATGAAATGTCCCTTTTTTTCCTGACTTGCTAATACCATCTGCCTGAATGGCTCTGGCAGGAGAAGAGCCTCTGAAGGAAAGTGCTGGGACATGTAAGACTAGATTGGACAACACCCAAGCAAAAATTCTGTATTGAAAAATTGATGGACTAGAGAATTTAAAAGGGTTTTTTTGTCTCTGACTATGTGCTATTTAACGGCTTTGGATCCGAGCTGTAGAGCTTAATATTGAAATATTGAAATATTTTGAAAAGTGTCATAGAACCAGTATTGCCTTTGTATCTTGATGCTCAGCACAGGATAGCAAAATGGCCAGCTCAGTTTAGTGATGGTTTTGCAGGACCTCATTTTCTCTCTTTACACTGAGTACAATCCCCACCATGGAGCAGAGGGGAGGAGCAGCCCAGCCAGATTGGCTTTGACTGTAGTCTGGACCAGTAGCGGTTTTTGACCCCATGATGCTCCCAACTAACCCCTGATGTTTTCTAGCAGTCACAAAAACTTGCAGAGGAATGGAAACTTCCAGAAGAAACTTACAGATCTGGTAGTAGGAAGAGTGAGGAAATGAAGGATTTGATGACAGGGAATTTATGTAACTAAGGCAACAAAAATTCACATTATATACAAAGTGGGACTTTGCATTGTAGAGTGTCTCCAGTTTTCTCAGATTATTGCATTGACAGTTGTGAGAGAGAAAGAAGGAGCACGGCCAATCAGGTGTATTCCCTGACCTGCATGCCCAGTCCTGGGCAGGATCTGCTTGCACACACAAGACTTGGCTACAGATAATGCTCTTCAATCAGTAATAATGCTCTGCAGATAATACTCTTCAAACACGTGTCCTGTTTCTGTTAATCTTTAAAAGAGCCAATATCAAGGTACCCAGCATTCTTGCCCTCCAATATTTTTTATATAGGCTTCTTAAGCACACTGTAAATGCTGGAAAGAACAGCTGAGGCACTCTCAAAATCCTTGCAGCAGGTGTATTTTCATTCTAAAGGAGAAGGCAAATAATTTTCTAAATTTTATGGAAATTAACTGAAAGTGGTCACCAATCTTGACATTTTCTTGAAAAATGTGAAATGTTTAATATATAGTAGGAATCTGTGCTGTAGGCCAACATTTTCTGTGCTATCTGCAAGAACTGGGCAGGACAGGGAAGGTTCCCTTTCCACTTTCAGCATTCCATGGAAGTGTCATGCATGTTAAGAGAGAGGAGTAGAGAACAGGGTTGTGAGCAGCAGTGATTTCTCAGAAAATTATTGTTTCACTATTGATTGATGCCAGTGATCAGAGCAGCAAGTGCTCATTCACAGCAACCTACGCACTTGGATAAGCCCAACAAACCTTCAATATAATGCACAGTCTTTTGCAAAGGTATTAACTTCTAATTTGGAAGCATTTTCTTTGTTTTGTGTTTGTTTGTGTGGTTTTTTCCCTCCATGTTATTCAAATCCTTTCACTATTCACAGAAAATAATGACTGTTTCCTTCTTTATGGAAGATATTATTACTTACCACAGTGACAAGCTCTCTTGAGCAGTGACATCACATTTAAGAGTCAAGCAAGATTTAGAGACTGTTGAGTGCTTCACATCTCTCTTGGTTTCCGTGCTGATACAACTAACAATAATGACCAGGAAAACCAGCAATGAGATTTCTCTGATTTCAGAAAGAATTTGACTTCAGTGGGAGCTGGGCTAAGTAAAGGCAAGGCACAGGGGCAGCTCCCACTGGCAGGGCAATCAAGGTGTTACTGACTCTGACACAAAGACTCTGTTGGGAGTAGCCAGAGAGAGCCCGCGTGTGCCACATCCAGCAGCTCAGTAAACAACTGTCAGCTGATAACAGATGTTCTCTGAGCCTCTTGAGGTGGCATTTTAACATGCTCCAGCCTTTTCAAGATGTTTCCTCTTAACCAATAGTACCTGCCTTTTCCAAAGGTTTTAGAATAGGAGCCCATTCTGTTTTCACTGTAAAGACAAATGTGCAATAATATGGTGAGCTGCTCACATGCCAGGTGAGTGCTGGGAAGAATTAATCGAGACCTAAGGATCCAGTACAAAGCAGAGGCTCAATCAAAAGGGAGTCCTGATCCAAGCAACATATAGAGAATATTGACAGTAAAAGGTGCTAGGATAAGAGTCCATCATTACACTTGAATACAGCTATCCTAATTTCATTGACTTCTAAATTATTTTCAGAGCATTGCACTTCTCTCTGCAGTTCTCTCCTTTGTTCTCTTGTCCTGCTGCTTTCATCTTCTTCATGTGTGTATGATTGGCAAAAAACAGAGGAGGGTTGAGAATAGCTAATGCTGAGCACTAGAAAATACCTGGAAGGGTAAAAGACTTTTCAGGTCTGAAGCTGTCTAGATGCTTTCAGTACAGCATTTACCACAGCTGCCTTTTCCCTTCAAGATGCTGAGAACTACACCAGGGCAGGAGTTGTAGCCCTTCTTTGAAATGCTCCTTTTGTCTCCAGACACTTCAATTTGTACACATATGGTAGTGCACAGCTCAAAACTCTAGGAAAAAAATATTTTTCTGGATAAATTCTCACCAAACATTGATGAATCTTATTTTGCATTAGAAAAAGAAAAGGAGGTTCTCGAAAGAGATGGGCAAAATTCTACACATCAGTGATTTTGACGCTTCATTTTCCCAGCACTTTTCTCTTGGTAGTGCTAGATGGTATCTTAGTGTTACTGCTTGATCTAATTCCTTCCTAAGAATACCAGGTAATAGCAGAGACCTAATAGGAAACATAAAAAAGCCTGAAACCCAACCCCCAAGAAGCCCCTTGTCACCTAGCCACTGCACAATAAATTGAGCTAATCATTTAAGAGACTAATTTTAAAGAAGCTACATATTAAAGAAAAGAGTTCATTATGTGTCAGTAAAAAATATTAAGTATCTGTGACCCGGGAGAAGAAAAAGAGAAATTGAATTTGACA
>VYZT01021185.1:33568-53365 GCA_013400735.1 Pomatostomus ruficeps
AAAACATCTCTAAGAGCCCATTTGGGAACATGACAATTTAGAAAATGGAAAATGCATTCCTTAGGCTGACTTTAGTGCAGTTGCAGCCGCCCAGCATTACCCATGAGATAACACTTCTGTTTTTCTGTTTCCCAAACTCAGACAGTTACATCCCCAGATACCATCTAGGAACCCTGGGTGTTTGTGCATCCTTACGCTGTCTGCTTCCCTCCTTCCCACCCCCAAATTGGATTAGGTCCATCATCCTTAAAGGCAAGGGATAGAACATGAATCATCCATTGCAGTAACTTTGAGAAAACTGTAAAGTGCTGCAGAGTTCCAGAAGAGGCTTTTAATAAATCCATCAGATCAGATGCAGCCTGATGTAATGGTTTCCATGGACAGTAAGAGTGATAATGAAACCGTAGATAATGAATAACAAGATCTTAGTAGGATGTTACAATAATAGAGGGTTTGGGCAGGCACTGTCAATCCTGGTGACACCTATTTATAATGTTTCATTAGTGCAAATGTAGCAAAGCACAAAGCAGGATACAAGTCCTCAGTATTTCTGACAGTTCCTTAGTGCACTTAAGTGTTAGGGTATAACTTAGTGCATTTTATCATCAAAAGGACTGGGTTCAGTTTCTTCTGAGAGACTTACTGGCAAAAATAAAATATTGTTAGTTCCAGTCATTATTCCAAGATGTGGGTGATATTTCTCCTCTAGAAAGCAGTCAGTCTATGGCTTGAAAGTGAACAGGACTTCACCACAGTGGAAAGGGACTGCAAAGTCAGAAGGACAAATTGCAACTTAAGAAATACCATGAGAAATTGCTATTGCCAAGGCAGAAATCAAAGATTCGTTTCCTCTTCTTTTGTTGATGAGTATTCACTGACGGGGCACAGCAGCCTCCACTTTTCCCTTTGAGCATTTCTATTCAGACTTGTAATTACGCAGATTTCATTCAAGCTAATTACAAATAGAAGTTTCGAATATCTTTATTAGCATTTTATTTCAGTCCACCACCCATACTGCTTTTTTCTCACCCATTTTTCTCCTTGACTCTTTTGTTCAAGGTACTGGTTCCCCTTGACACAGAGTCAAATGTCCATTCCACCTTGTGGTATTCCAGGTATCCCTATTCTGTATTTTCCTGCGTACTGTGCAGGGAAGAGACAGCTGAGACACCTTTCTGTGAGCTCATTTGAATGTTTGGGACAGCCCAGTATAATGCACTGCATAAAGCACATGAACCGCCATCCCTCTTTCACAAACCCTACTTGCTGTATATGTTTTTTCATCTATTAAATCTACAATTAATTTAGTTAGGTTTGAACCACCTTCCTGTGTATTTGTTTCTGTGTGCAAGACAGCAACTTTCTCACATCCTCTGGCCATGCACAACAGGTCAAATTCTGTCTTTCATGCTGTTTATATAACAAGGTTGGAGCCTGCAGGACTTAGTGAAAACAGCCTTAGCATCAAAGCCTGGTGGGAGAGGGTGTAGGAGTGGTGAAATTACAGCACTGTGAAGAATTAAAGTTTACTGGACATCCACAGGCCTGTGAGTGACTTTGGATGGCCTGTGAGGACATCTAGGGGAATAGCCAAAGAAGTGATGTCTGTTTTGGAGGAAAAAACTTGTCTGGAAGATTCTGTTCCCCAGTTTAGTCCAAGCTAGAAACTGTTAAAGCTGTTGATTGAGATTAGGTGGTTTCTGCTCTAAGGACTGAAGGTGTTAAAGCTCTTAACCCTGAAGGAGAAAAAATGACCTTTTATTTAAACTTTTCATTGACTAAGATAATAATGAATTGATATCTAGGTAAGAGATATCTATTGGAAAATGACTTTTTGTGCAGGCAGATAGTGATAGAAAAGGGGGAATGGTTTTAAACTAATGGAAGATAGACTCAGATTAGAAATTAGAAGGACATTTTTTTGCTGTGAGAGTGGTAAGATGCTGGCACAGGTTGCCCAGACAAGCTGTGGATGCCCCATCCCTGGAAGTTTTGAAGGCCAGGGTGGATGGGGCTTGGAGCAGCCTAGGATAGTGGAAGGTGTCCCTGCCCATGGCAGAGAGTTGGAATGAGATGATCTTTAAGGTCCCTTCCAAGCCAATCCATTCTGTGATTCTGTGTGCCAAGAGGAAAAGGAAATGAGGTGGTTGCTCTACCATGTCTTATTTTAAATCCAGTCTAATGCTAAAGGCATGATGGCAGTGTGTCAATATTTAGGAGATGTTGCTGTGAATACGTTCAGCACATTAGACTGCAGCAGGGTGTCCTGGGGGAATCACTGAAAACACTGCGAGACCACAACCTGCAAACCATATCACGCTTAATCCTCCGTAATATATTAAAAAGACTTGTAGTAATGAGGGAGAAGAAAATATGGTTCAATAAAGTATTTGTCTTGATTTCTAAGCAAAAAGACCAAATATGATGTTTTAATGTAAGAGCTAGAAGAATAGGAATTTCATCAGATGGTGAGGTACTCTTTCCTTAAAAAAAAAAAAAAGAAAGAAAGAAAAAGAAAATAATTAATTTGCTTCCAGTAATTTTTTTCAGTACACTTGACATGAATAATTCATAATTAATCTTATTCACATAAGTGAGAGGATTCATGATGTGCAATCCTATTCATACAAGCCATTTTAGCCATTTTAGCCAAAGTAATTAGCTAAGGGTGCTTTGGAAGCCTGTATCAGCAGCAAAAAATAAATCTGAATCTCTTGAGTCCCATTCTAGTTCCTTACATTTGGAAAAATGATCTTTTCTTTGTTTGAAGCTGATCCCTCTGATATACTGCAGTGGTCAAAGGTAACGATTATTCCAAAAAAAGAAAGAAGATATTTAACAATTGTAAAATTTTCACATCTATTTTCTGTATCTGATGAATATAAATGCTTTTTATAAAACTGAAATCTCTGATGACTGACTGTATTTCAAAATAAGATTTTTTAGATTCTCTGGGAGAGCTTTTACTTGCATAACAGAAAACGGATTTTAGTAGGATAACATTGGAGCTCGAAGACAATGCATAAATATTTTGGTATCTTAAAGCCCTATGGAACAGCTATTCCAAAAGAACTCATGTTATTTGTGAGTCTTACTATTCTTCTCTTTGGGATCATACATAATATATTTTCAGGGAAAAAAATACTGAACCTAGACAATCCCACAGAAATTTGGGAATGAAAGAAATAAGACCTCAAAGACTGTAAAGGTAAAAATATGGGTGATATGCTGACTCACAAGATTCACAACAGGCTTATGGAGAAAGTAGCATAGAATTTTATGTTTGTGTTAAATTACACAACATTTTAATGCAGTTTTAATATGAATTATCTATGAATTATGCATTCATACCTAATCATTTAAATAAATTCAGTGGATAAAACAAAAAAAGTGTTATATAAATGAAAAGGGTCATAATTGTAATATATAAGTGTGGCAATATTTTATTTTAGATACAGATATAAACTTCTGTGTTCATGGAACTCTTTTTTCTTACTGTAAATACATTTGGTCTTAAAGACCAAAACATTCTCTGAATTGTCAGAGAATACACATTGTGTCTAGGTAGGTGCAAGCCCACACATCTCATGGCCATTTGCTGCTGTGTGAATTGAGTATCTCCCTGATCCAGACAACTTACATAAGTTCTTTTAAACTGCAGCAGTGAAATTATTCATAATGACAAAGAAGGGAACTGACCCAGTTTACTTGAAATGAGATTCCCCTCCTTCCCCCCAGCAATAGCTGACACCAGCAAGTTTCACTTCAAACTGGGGTTAAGGAAATTCTTTAAAACAGAAGAGCAAACTTACAGAAATAACCATTGCAAATGGGAAACAGGCGTTTGTAAGCAAATGGCAAGCTTGGGTTTTTTAAAGCTGATGTTATGAAGCTGATTGCACTCCTCAGTTATTTATATCTAAATGCCTCCACTCTTTAAATAGTGGCCATTTATATTTCGAGTGGCCTACATACACAACGCTGGTGTTACACGGCTGCTCCACATGCATTGTAATTGAATTACTGAACAAAGTACAGGGAGGAGTCGTGACTTCTGACACTGAACAGTTATTGCCGCCTAATAAGGTCAGCAAAGATTAATTGTGAAATAAGACTGCTCCATTTGAGGAGGAATGACAAGAATAAAGCACCCTCCATATCACATTCCAAAGTCGTGACTGTTTTACCTCCTGTACTCTTTATTTTGTGCAAGTGAATCACAGAATTAAAGAATCACAGAATGGCTTGGGTTGGAAGGGACCTTAAATATCATCTTGTTCCCACACCCCTGCCATGGGCAGGAACACCTTTCACTAGATCTGGTTGCTCTAAGCCCCATCCAGACTGGCCTTGGACACTTCCATGGGGCATCCACAGCTTCTCTGGGCAACCTGTGCCAGTGTCTCACACCCTCAGAGTAAAAATTTCATCCTAATATCTAATCTGAATCTACCATCTTTTATCTTAAAGCCATTTAAAAACATTAAACTAAAGTAAAGATGTGTTGTCTGGTGCCAACTATGCCTGGTGCCAGTTCAGAAGCACAGGAGATGAGAAAAGGCAATTTCCCCATCTCTCTTGCTGACTTGCATATTGCAAGAATTTGCTGGGAAGAAAAGTTCAGCATCTGAGAGAGAAGGTGTTTCCTCTTTCAATTCAGGTTGGAAAAAGCATCTTTGGAAATCCTTGCATCTCTGGGGAGGAAGGAACTAGGAGCCTGGGATGTGGTTAGGCCATGGTTAAAATATTCACTGGTAACAGGGAAAATGTTCGACTGGGACAGAGAATCAAAGTTTCCTTCAAGTGCAGAGATCACAGAGGGCTTAATCATTAGTATATTGGATACTGTAAAGAAGGTTTTCTCTCACTGGGAATTTTACCCCAAACACAAAAAATCTTTTCTGATTAAGATTCAGTTGACACATTTAATCATGAAGTTGTTCAATTAAGACAAAGTAACATATTCTAAGGAGAATCATTTCCCTAAAAAGATTTAGCCAGATCTCTGCTTGCAACCTTTACACAAATAGCTCCACAACAGGCAGATGTGGGATCATCTGTTTCCTCCATCCCCTGCTGTGTCCTCTTTCTGAAAAGTTGCAGTTCTGGGTATGATACAGGAGTCCCTCACTGCCAGTCCTACATTCCGGGCATTATTCAATTTGAATAACTTACAGCATCTGAGTTTGCATTAACATTCAAGAAACTATAAGAAGTGCTTTTTTGACCTCTGCTCTACTAAAAATACTCTTCCTAAGGCAGATCCAAGGAGAATATCTGGTGTATCCACAGTTTCTCCAGATAGTTGCCTTTCTGTGCCCAGTCTGGTCTCTCAGTTTACAATATTCTCTTTCCCTCCCACAGGTTTTACTCAATCAGTTTGTTTTCCTGTTATTTCAGCTCAGAAGTATATATGTTTTCTTAAGTAACATAAATTTCCTTAATGATCATCTTGTTTGAGAACAAATACCAGCCTATGTCTTACTCAGAGATAACTGAGTTGTGGATTTACTTTTATTTATTTATTTTTTTTTTTAATTAGGACTGTAGGAGGTTGTTTCACTGGCAGATGCAATCTGTACCTTCTCTTTCCCCTCTGATTATCCTGATGGCCATATGCATGACTCTAATGTGTGCATGTATACATTCATTCTGATAAATGAGTAGGCATTGCAGCCCCAAATAGGTTATCTCACAATTCGAATGTCATTCTCATGGCAAACAGGACAAAAAAATGGAACTGTGTGGATAATTTCTAGTTTAAAAATTGTATTTTATTTGGTTGATGTTACATTTTTAACTTTAGTAAAGTTTCTACCAGCTACTGAGGGAGATATGTAAAAAGATTATAATACAAGTCTGTGCTCCTCTCTGTAGATTTTGTGAAAGCTTAACAGAGGCTGATCACGTGGCAACTTGTTGGCTCTAAAGGCTGCCCAGAAATTGAATTTATAAGGGCTAAGAGATCAGGCCATGTTTCTGTAGCTTGTAAGCGCAGGTGACACACCTCTCAATTGGCAGGTCTGGGAGTCCCTGAGCTCTATAATGAATAACGTGTGACATGAATTGCCATGAAGATGTAGCGGAAAAATGCTGAGGCCACATGATGGAGTCTCCTGCTGGTGCAGCTCACCCTCGAGCTAACCTTGGGGAAACACTTTGAAATGGTAGCTGAATAACAAGGAAGACAGTTTTTGTATGTCAGTGGTGTTTCAGACACTGACTTAGCAACATTTAGAGTTGTTTCTTTGCTCAAACTTTTATATTCTGCTAAGAGAGGACTACTGCGGAACACAGTATCTCGAAATGGTCACTGTCATTTTTTGGCTTTATTTTTCCAAGGAGGAAGCAATTGCTACATTTCCCTGAACCCCAGGCTCTAAAAACATCACTCTGTCATAATGACCTAGAAAAAAATTGACTTGTTCACATGAATTGCTGGGTCATTGTAGTCAAAGGCTCAAAAATCAGTTCTCAGTTTCCCACAGTGTTGAGGAAAAATACTGGTAAAAGCTGAAAAAAAACACGCTAGGAAAAAAAAAAATGGTTCAAGGTCTTTCAGAATATTCTGCATACACCATTACATACACGTTAAAAATTTCAAAATAAACATTGTACTGGGCAGTACAAAATACTTATGCAGATTTTTTCAGTTAAGTTTAGAAGAAACTATATAAATTCTGAGAATTTATATCCATAAGTGAAGACAGCTCCATGAATTTAAACTGATTTAATAATATCATGAACTACACTTGTTACTTGTATCTTGCGTATTTAGGGTGCTTTTAAGGAAACCTTTCCTTTCAGGAAAACATAAGAGGAGATTCCTGCAATTATCAGTGGTTTGTTTAAGTTGGTTCAAAGAGTATAGGAGGAGCTGAATCAGCTGCTGACACTTTATCTTGCCATATTACTCTCCAAAAGGCAAATATGGTTCCTTAAACATTTACTGTATCCCATTTCGTTAAGCTTGGAAAGCTAACAAGGGAATAGGAGATGCTTAAAAGGTCTGATAAACATGAATTCACTGGAAAAAACTGAAGTAAGCAGATAAGGATCCCAACTTTTCTTTGTCTCTCATTTTGAGAAGACCTATTTAATTTAAATTATTTGGATTGAGTCAAAGATGTGGGAAATTGGTGCGCGAGCCATTTTAAAGAAATTTATAAACCCAAGAAGAAAATCTCAGTTCTAAGTTTAAGCCATTCTATGGAGTGGGAATCCTTTGAAGTCAAATCAGGTTCTGACTAAGAGTTCTTACTCCATGTATAGCACAACAGGATCTGTTTGTACTGTGACTCCTTCTCTCCCAGTGACAAACATGCAATTTTGCACAATTTGTCCCCTTTTGTTTACACAGTGGACTCTTGACAGGACAATCCTTCGATGACCAGATCACTCTCCAGGCTTTCTCCATCCCTACTGCCTCCAAGGGTCCGCATAAACAAATTGGGATGATTTACACAGCCTGGATTTACGGGTGCCATTGCAACTCAAGATTAGAAATAAGGAAGAGGTCAGGCAGTCGTGACGCCTCCCTTCGTCTTCTGGAATCCTTTGTCCACACTTTTGTTCATCTTCCCCATCTCCCCTGCCCCTGTGACACGTCTCTGTCTCGTTGCTTGGTAACCTCCCAGCACTGCTGTGCACGCCGGCATCCACGGCTCCCTGCTCCCCCTTCCACTTGCTCAAAACACCCAGCCTAAAATTGGATGAGATTTTCTTCTCTCCACTTCTGACAGACAAATCAAATCCAGAGGAAATGTGGAAAGCTCTGTCAGAGGGTAAATTCTCAATTAAGGAAAAGAAATAGAGGAAGGTACACATTCAGACACAGCTGATTAACAACATGGGACTTCTATATGTCAGTTATTTCAGATAGTTGATGGAAAGCCTGCTACTGTGAAAAAGATGAAAAAGTTTAAAAGAAATAAAAAAGAAAAAAATTGGGCAAAAAAAGAAATAAAGGGAAAAAAGGAGAAAAGGAAAAAAAAAAGAAGGGTGGAGAGAGAAAGAGAGACAGAAATTGTTTATTACTTGCATAGCACCAGTGGCTAAAGATCCAGCTGGAAATGAAGCTGTAATCATTTAGCTATTATACAACAAAAATAAAGCTGATCTTATCTGGAGAGGCAGCAGTCTAAAAAGATTGACTGACTGTTTTAAGCATCAGGATGTCATCTTGCTATAGGACACTATATCTCCCCATCCTTTTTTCAAAACAAATTGGCAGCTTCTCATGCATCTTGTGCTTGGTGTTAGTACTCAAACTATTATAGAAAATTATAGATTAGTAGATTTCTTTTGAGGATAGCTTTAAAAATGCATATTTAAGAGGAAAATGGCAGGAATGAGACACCTGCAGGTGCAAGTGGGATTTTAAGTCTCTGAGCACCTAGGGTGTTGAAATTGGACATTTTAATGGAGTGGGGGGCTTCCAGATATCAATCAGATCCAGACTGGTGGGAAAACATAGTTTTGGACTGAGCTGTGGCCTGAAGTGGGGTTGTTGGAGCTGGCTGAAGATGCTGTGTCCAGCACAGGACAGGTCCTGGCCTCTTCCCACACAGACACCTGGGCTTGGACACTGGAGATATGGACCTGCAGAAGATCAATACCCAAAGGCAGAGGAGGTTAAGCCAGGATATTTCAGATAGCAGTAGACACCTACATCTCTGCAGCTAAGTTGTGCCTCTAGAGTTGGATCTATTTTCAGAATAAGACAAGTGAATTTGGCACTGGTGTATCCAGTTCTGCACAGTCTGCCTGGGGCTGCCTGCTCTCCTTGCACTCAGCAGAGACCTAAAGGGAGCCCATCTTTCACATGACCAGACAGTGGAACTTATTTTTGATGAGCTGAGTTGCACTCAGGGCTGTATTGAGTAGGCTTGGCTCAGTATCTCAGGCATGTGCCCAGGAATATCTCAAAACTTTAGGCCATCCTCCCGTATCTCCAGAAGTGTCTGCAAAATGGTCCGGATTTCTGGCACACAATTTTTCCCAGTTGTCATCTGCATGGAGATGCCCTGAATGATCTACAGGGTTTTAGATAGTGTCATATATGTGCGTGCAAACCTCAATTGCCCTGATGCCTAATGGGAGCTTGGATATCTAGCACAAATGTAGGCATTGCAGACAGAAATGGAAGTTCAGCTGAATCAGTTCAGAGGAGAATTGCACTCTCACTTTTCATCTGTTTCTTAGGGACTTTTTCCTCAGAACCTGCATCCCATGAATTGCATTTTTACAGTGAAATTGTAGGGACACTTGAAAACCTAGACTCAACTAAGAGAGTAGGAAGGCACACTGCAGGATTTTTGGAGCATAAATTTGTTAGAGTTCAGTAGTAATTTAGTAGTAAATGAAGAGGAGTATGACTGATGTTCCAGTAATGACAGGGAAATCTCTGCAGTGAGGCAGACCCGTGTGTTTACCTATACATACAGACACACACACATATACACACACCATGCACCTTCCTTTAAGTGCCAACCAAAACCAAGACTTATATTCCTTTAATATTCAACAGATCTTGCTCCCAGCAAGTCCATGGTGCTGCTCAGCCACCTCAAAAGAAGCTGATGAGAGCTCTGGTGGGGGGTGTCAGTGAGTGAAAGATCAGATCATTTGTATTCCCTTCCTTGGTCAGTAAGGAGTTGTGCCTTCCTTGCCCTCATAATTTTCTTGCACTTCTTAGATGGTTTTTAGAATAATTTATCCTTTCCTCCCGCTTTCTTCCTTTATTTTGTGAAAAGAACTCCCACACATGGAAACACAAAAGGTGGACTGACTTTTATTTTTTGTAGAAGAAAGGAAAAAAAAACAACACAAGTCAGAGAAAGGGGAAAGAAAAAGGACCAACAATATGCTTTTTTGTAGTCTTTTGATTAAAAGCATTGACAGCAGCTTCACCTGAGGAAAGCTGTATTTTACAGAGCACCTGTCTAAACACCATATGTTTATAGGCTTTTTCCTTCTAAGATTCTGTATTCTTCTAAAAAAGAAGCTTTGATTGTTTCAAACTGTTCCTATATCTCATGACACTTATTCCAGCTGGCACCATGGTCATTAAAGGTGAGGAAGGACCAAAAGATGCAAGACTATAAAACCAATTCCCTTTCTTTTGGAGAAATTGAGTGATTCATACCTCATCAGTTATTCCTCTGTAAGATTTTTTGCCTGAGTAGAAGAGACCTCCTTTTTGGAACATATGGGTGAGTCAAACTGCAAAAGGAAGAAAGCACGTCTCAGTAATTTAGTTTCAATTGCTCATTTACATCAATAAAAAAAATACTGTAAACAATGCAGGGTTGTTTTCTTTAGCAATGCACCAGAATAGCTGTAGATGTCTGCATGAATATACAATGGGATCTGTCTGACACATCTCATTTATGCTTTTATTATTTTGCAAGGAACAATGCAAGTCTTATTAGATTCTTCTGCATTCACTTAATGGGGAAAAACAAAATCACAACATCTTTCTTCCCCAACAAAATCTGATGTGTAAGGATAAAGTCACTCTGACTGCAGACTGCAATGGGATGAGAATAAATTGCAGCACATATTACTCTCCCAAGTTTCCTGCCATATTTAACAAGTCCCATACTGACAAAAGCAAACATTAATATGGGCTGACAAGCTGATGGGAAAGAAATAGTATAGCCACAAATGACATCATGGGTATCTCTGTTCTCTGCAACTCTGATAAAATTTTTCATCTGAAGTCTTTTCCTATTATCTGTGTAACAAAATGGATTCTACTCACCAAACTCATTCTACAATAAAATCCTGGACAATAAAATGAAATATTTGTCTTCTATTAAAGGCAGTTTACTCATCTGAGAAATAAAAGCCAAAAGTAAACTTTAGACATTTCTGGAACATTTTTTAAAACCAAGGAGGAGTTAATTGTTTTATTCTGAGAATGACATAAAATAATTAATTTAAGTTTTAAAGAATAGACTTGTTGTCTCTAACCTCTAAAGAAACATAAAAAGTGGCCTCACTGGCTCAAAAACCTGCCAGTTTAGTCCTCTATTTTGTTTTCAACCACAGCTAAAAGTTGAAGCATAGAAGCAAATATGAGCAGAGCAATTGTAGTGCCTCTGTTTAAGCCTATCTAATAATCACTAATTGATACCTCCCATATTTTTCCCATCTTCCTTTAAACCAGCGTAACTGTCTTGCATCCACTGGGGTTCTATCTCAAGGAGTTACACAGATCTATAACCTGTTGTGTGAAGAACTATATCATCCTCTTTTTTTTGTTTTGAAGTGGGTTCTTGCTCACTTCATTTGATTGCCTTTAGATCTCACACTGAGGCCACAGTAAAAGTGGCACCCTGTCCATTTGCTTCATGCCCCTCATGACTGCAGATCTGTCACATCTCCTTTAAATGACCTCTCATAAGAAGTTTTGCTTCTGTTTCTCGGTAGCAAGAGCTCTTCCCTGCCTCTGATCATACCTGCTGCTTTCCCTGATTCTTTTCCCCTTCTAACACATCTTTGTACTGAGGGGAACAGAAACTGCTCACGGTATCTGAGTTGTGGATTAACCATGGATTTGTCAAAGGAGCATTCTGAGTGCTCATGAACTCATAGCATCAGGCTTTTGAATGTCGTATTAAAGTCTTCACCTTTCTAAGCAATTCTGTCATGTGGGAATTTTGATTTAGTGATGAAGTTTCCCCACTAATATTAATGTTGAGTTTTTGTGTGTGACCTTAAATTTATTTGGTTTGGGAATGAATTGCATAGGGTAGGCTGTTGGTTTTTCCCTGTCTAAATAATCCTAATAATCACAGGAATAAGGGTAGCCTATGCAACATATTTTGCAGGGTTTGGAGGATTTTTTGCTGATGGTATGTCAAAGTGACAACCCCTCCATGGGATAACTCATCTAGTCTTCTCCTAATGCAAAATTACTCACCATCAGTCAGTTTTCTTTTTCTGAGTGGTAGTACTAAACTATCAAGAAAACTGGTGTGACAATTTCCCAATCATCCTTGAATGAGCTGTAAGAGCTCACAATTCCCAAATGCACTCAGATTAAGGATATGTTGATAAGTGCATTCAAATTCCTAGCAGTCATGTTTCTGTACTAAATAAGCAGAGTCTTTTTCAGGTCTTTTTTCTGCATGAAGGAAGAGACTATTATGCTAAGAAATTTGACGTTATCTCCCTTGTCCATTTTGTTGTTTTTTTTTTTTTTACTTTCTTGGATTCATGCCCTGAATTTTATACATTTTCAACTTTGATCCAGGCTGTAAGTTTAAGTTTATATCCTTCAAGCATTCACTACAGTTTTTTGAGCTAGAAAAAAATGTGAAACTGCTGTGTGTCCTTTTAAATAACTTATTTCAAAATATTCACATTTTCTTAATATTATCTTCTTCAGTGAATAAAAAAAAATTAAAGTGAGTTTGCTGTAACTGATTGTTACTTCACTTTGTATTTTTCCTCCTTCTGCAGGGTACACTCCATAGTTCCTCTATGATTGCCTCTTTATCTATCTGTATGAAAGAAAATAATGGGAAAACAGAAGGCACAAAGAATTTTTAGGTCTAAGGTGCCAAATTTGCTGTTACAAAAAAGTACATTTCATAGAGGCATAAAGATGTAGAGCACAAAAGAATAACAGTGATTTATGATATGCTACCACTGGGTTGAATTCACAATGGTGGGGTACTGATTTTTCATTTAATTCTTGAGCAAAAATAAGTAAAAGAGCATTTTTACCCATTTATTGGAAGAAAGAACATAATGCCATTTAAGTTACACCTGTTTCTAGTAAATAAAAGTAACTATCCTGGGAAGTTATTTTCTGTATTTTCTGTGTTTCTTAGGTGCAAACATGAGTTCTGACTCCTGAGCCACTTTCCCATGGCCACCACGATGGCATTGTGCTAAATGCCATTCACCACAAAATCATTCTCCCCTTGTCTTCATCAGAAGCCAATTGTGAGCTTTTCTAGGTAATGCAGGTGTTACATTGTGCGCTGTGTTCACCCTTAGGGAGGGTGCTGCTTGCCAACAGCTGTTGCAAGACAGCAGCTTAAATATTTTTCTATATTTGAAAGAGGAAATTGAGTATTTCCAGTAAACTAAGGGTAATGCAGACTTTTTAGTGTGACTGCTAAATTTATAGAAGGATTCTAAATGTGGGGTTTATATCCTGTTCTGCTTAACAGCTTCATCAAAGACATGGAGAGTGGGACTGAGCTCACCTGTAGCAGTGACCCAGCCTGCCTTCTTTATGAAAATTAATGAAATAAATTGAGTAGATTTTTCCCCTCAGGACAGTGAGTCTGAGGGGGATGGGGAAGGCATGCCTGGGGAATCCCCTGATTCTCCCACCTTTTAAGTTGTCAATCAAAGTCTCTGTTCCACCCCTTTCCCCTCAGAGTTATTTTTAATATTCATAAGGTTATTTTAATATTCAACAAGCTCTGGAAAGTTCTGCTGTTCTGTTATGTTGATTGGTTAGTTCAAATGTGTTCCTCCCCTGTTCAAAAATTATTGGATACCTGTCACCCCTCATCATTCCCTGGTTTGCTGAGCCCTGGACCCTCCCCTGTGTAACCACCCCTTTTTGTTTCCCTTAAAACCTCGTGTAACCATTTCACGAGGTCTCTGTTGTAGCCCTGCATCCTCTGATAATAAAACCTTGGGTGCTGCTATGGGGGGGCCACTCTCGCTCCTTTGTTCTCGCCGTCACTCTTTTTACACCGGCTGCTTTCTGCTCCACTCGCAGCAGAGCTGCCAGCTTGGCAGAAGGGATAGATAGAGAGCTGTGTTCCTGCAGCAGGTCTGGCTGGCCAAGCGCTCTTTGTTGCCCGCGGGCTTCTGGGCAGCCTTGCCAGCCAGCAACACTCACCCTCAGCAAGTTTGCTGCTGACACCAAGCTGTGTCCTGATGGAAGGAAAGGACCTGCACAAGCTTGGGAAGTGTGTCCATGTGAACCTCATGAGGCTCAGGAAGGACAAGAGTAATGTTCTGTACGTGGGGTGGGGCAACATCTGGTGTCAAATACCAGCTGGGGAATGAAGAGATGGAGAGCAGCCCTGCTGAGAAGGACCTGGGGGCACGAGGGGGTGAAAGGCTGGACGTGAGCTGGCAATGTGCACTTGGAGCCTGAAGAGCCAACTATGTCCTGGGCTACATCAAAGGAGGCTTGGCCAGCAGGTTGAGGGAGGTGATTCTTTGTCTCTACTCCACTCTCATGGGATGCTGCTGCAGCACTGTATCCAGCTCTGGGATCCTCAGCACAGGAAAAACATGGACCTGTTGGAGTGAGTCCAGAACAGGCTCACAAAAATGATCAGACGGCTGGAGCAACCCTGCTATGACAACAGACTGAGTGAGTTGGGGTTGTTCAGCCTGGAGAAGAGAAGGCTCCAGGTAGAACTCATTGCAGCTTTTTAGTACTTTGAAAAGGAGTTGTAAGAAAGATGGGGACACCTTTTTTATTAGGTTGGGATAGAGCAGGGTGTAACAGTTTTAAACTAAAAGAGGGTAGACTCAGACTAGATATAAGGAAGATATTTCTTAAAATGACCATGGTGAGACACTGGCACAGACTGCCCAGAGATGTGCCCCATCCCTGGAAACATGCAAGGTCAAGCTGGACAGGACTCTGAAAACCTGATCTAGTTGCAGATGTCCCTGCTCATTGCAGTGGGGCTTGACTAGATGACCTTTAATGTTCCCTTCCAACCCAAACTATGCTGTGATTCTATCTGCATAATTAAACCCTCAGCTGACATTAGTCAGCACAACTACATTCCCTCTGGAACAGACTCTGGGTAAGAATTTTATTCTTATAAGATTTTTTTTATTCCATTTAATTAGACTTCTCTTTTCATCTTTCAACTTCTTTTTTCTTCCCACTTACATATGCTTCCCCTATATGAAAAAGCCCCAACTCTCACATATTCTAGCTGTATTTCCAGTGTTCAGCTGGTTTTAAAGTTAAGCAAAACATTCTCAGCCAGTTGCCAGACACTACTCCCCTCCTCCGTGCCAAAGTAATGACTTTCTATTTCAGCAACTCATTCCTGATTACAAAACCAGATGGATTGCTCTCTACTACATGAGTGCATGTATTCTTGATCAGAAAGTAGCAATCATTGAATATATCATGTACACTGACACCAGGGAGGGAATTGTTCTGCATTCTGCCCAGCGAAGCATGTTGAAACACCTGTTTCCTATCCTGAAAACGTTTGTGGCTACTGCCAGTGAAGTTAGTGCTGAAACAGCACCATGAAGCCAAGTTATCCTGCTTGGACACCTGTTGAAAAAGAAAGCTGCCTAGGCAACTCCAAAGCTCAGCTGGTCCCAGGGATGTCACACTTCTCTGTGCTTATGGGGAAATTTTCTTATCAGGGAAAAAGTCTGCTGTTTGAGAGAAAATGAAAGCAGAAAGGGAAATATTCTAGTTAATAAAAACTTTCTGTTATGGAAAAAAGAGCATCCTTTCTAGGCAAGGTTCCTGGAAAATACATGAAGGGAATCGGAGAATTCGTGTATTTGAAGGGAATAATGTTGATGCCTGCTTATTTTTTGTCCTTTTTATATCCTTTTATACATTTTATACCTTTTATACCCTTTTCCTTCCCTGTACCCCTTACCCCTATACCCTGTATCCTTAGTACTGCATGTTTATGGTTTTGTAGTCTGATATTTAGTTTAGTTTGGGGGTCCTCTGAGGGGGGAGGACAAAACATCCCTACTATCTTAAAACTACAGGCTCCAACCTTGAAGAGTCTGGATTCTGGAACATGTTTTTGAGCTAGGCTATAGTTTCATTGTGGGGGGGGAATAGGGGGATAGTTACCTCACTTGTTAAGTTACTTGTAGCNAGAACCCTCTGCCTTTATTTGTATGTTTTTACAAATCACCATGGATTGGAGGTAGAAATGACCACCTCTCAATTCCATTGGTCAAAGCATCAATCTATCATATTTCTCCACCCAGTATAGCAAATTGATAAACAACACAGACAGTTAGCAAAACATAGATAGTTGTTAAGAAACCATGGCCATGTTTACAGAAGAAGTGTGAGAAAGTATTACAGAAAGAGAAACATTGAGAAACTGCAAAACTCAGGACAACAGTTACTCATTGGGGGATTTTAGGTAGATATGCTAATTTGTAAAGTCCATAAAAGTTGTATATGGGGGTACACCCTGGGGCTCCAACGAAGGTGTACACCAGGATCTTATTAAACCAAGGTAATACCCTTTCCCTATACTGCTGTGTCTGCTTCTTTTTTTTTACCAGCACTTAAGGCATCAATATGAACTCCATTCCTTCCAGGTGGAAGAAACCTGATCTGTAGTCACAAAAGGGATTCAGAAATCTTTCTTAATGCAGGCTTGTTTTTTTTATTGCACATGTTAACTAACATGTTCATTATCTAGCTCAAATGCAACATGTATTTAATCACATGAGTTCTACTCCCTACACTGACTGAATGGGAACTGCATTGTGTGTAGAGTGGATAAGAAAAACTCCCACTGAACTCGTACTGCGAAGGTGAGATGAGGTCATTACCGCTGCCACTTACTGTATTTTCCTCACGAATGGATGAAAAAGAAAGATTAGTGATATTTGGCCTTGCAGAGCTGTACTAGCTCTAGCATTGACATTGAAACTAGGCAAGAAAACTAACTGAATTTGTGGTCTGTTGATTTAAGTGGAATACAAAAGAAAAAGATCAATTTATTTAAAACTACACAAGTCAACTTTTTTTTGTGAAAATTTTAACTCATTTACAGTGGATTGAAATCTATATCATAAAACAAATCAATTTCTTGTGCTTTGCTTTTATTAAAATTTAACCTATTTGTAATCAAATATTTTTCATTATTTCAAAACTAATGTACTACTAAATTTGCAACTTGCTGTTGAATCAATTAAATAAATTTTATTAAAAAAAGTCTCAAACCTAGTTAATCTCAGGAGTTCATTTTTTTCATTAAATCATTGTGTACAAGTGGAGCAAATAATTTAAGTACTTTCTCTGGCTAGAGAACATACTCTGCCCTAGAAAGTGATCTCTGGGCTTTCACACGTAAAGTTGTTTAATTTTATACTGAAAATAATTACTTTTGATCTGAGACTGAACAATGATAATTTGGGATCCCAGGTTTCAAATAGTACAGAAAGGTGCTAATGTTGCTTGGGGACCACAAAATATGGGGACCACTATACAAAGACCTTAATCAATTGTTTAGAAGTATGATTTGCCCAACTGGGTATACTTAGAATTTTCTGATGAATTACCAGAATATTTTGATAGAGTTTATGGTATTGTAAGACAATAGCTTCACAAGCAACTGCAAGAAACTCAAAACAAAGAGAAGTATCAGGGAACATTTTGTTTGTGTCTGAATTTAATTAACTAGTAGGTCTTCTACTGGAAGCAATATGCATGTCTTGCCGAATAAAATAGCATGTCAGAATTAATCATAGCCTGATTGTGATTATTTTAAACTTTTGATAATTTCTCATCATGTGATTTTTTTTGACTATTGCTCAAATCTTCGCTGGAGACCTCACAGCATTAACAGGCCAAAATAGAATTATCTTTCACTCATTTTACAAATTGCACTGTGATGTGAAACTGAATCTTACTTGGTGTGAGACAATACCTAAGATTTAAAGAATGTTGAACCCATGCCTTAATTGCAGGTCAAAGTGACACAGATCTCAAAGAAATGTGCCAAATGAAATTTTTATGATTGCATTGATGGAGTATAGCAAACAAAAGCAAGAAATTGTAAAAAACCCCAAAGCCTACCTCCCCTTAATTAGAAAACTCAGAAGTAATAAATAAGAAGCAAAGTAATAATGCAGGGGATTTCACCACACCTTGTGAGGAACTCAACTATTAGGAATATCTTATCACTTCATATGAAGAGTTCATGAGAAAAGTTTCTATAAATCCATTAAAAAGACCTGTGGATGTACCACCTGGGGATATGGTTTAGTAGTGAACATGCTGGTGCTGCGTTAACAGCCGGACTCAATTCTCCTGAGGTGTTTTCCAACCTAAATGATTTTATGTTTCTGAGTACATTTAGTCTGTATATTAGGGCTTAGTTCCCAGCCATGAAATTTATTGTGGAATAATCTTAGAAAATGTGATAGAAAAGCTGTTGCTTAAAATATTTTGTAGATGAGACTGGAGAGATCTTGTGGAAAACATATTGTGAAGAGCAAAGTTTCCTTTAAGGGGAGGTACACTAGCTGATCATCAGGGTCTCTCTCCCACCTCTGTCTTCTCAGGTTATAGTATAGCTTTCCTTCCCTTTCACTCCCTTTTTTTCCTTTTTTTCTGATAGATATTTGAAGAATATAAATATGTAGATGCTTAATGACTACAAGAAATAAATCCCCACAGTCAGCCAGAGGAAAATGCTCCTCTTTCACTACTATGTTGTGTATCCAGCTGAGACACAGAAAGACAAAAATATATTAGTTTTCAAAGTTGCAAGGGGACAAAATCATAAGGAAGTTTCCATTAAAAAAACTACAACAAACACAACAACAACAAAAAACACAAACAAACAAAAAAGCCCTCAAAAAACTCCAAACACAAAACCTTTTCAAAAGTTTTTCAAAACTGAGAATGTAAAGGAGAAAAAGAGACATCATGGGAAATACAGGAGTGTTTAGTGGACAAATTTCCTTGACCATTCCCTAAACCATTATCTCTAATACAAAGCCCACTGTCAGCAAGGATGGAGGTGTGGGTGAGTTTGCTGACAGGAATAAAGTGGGAAATGAACTGAAGTAGGTGGAATTTGCAGCTGCCAAGAGTATGGACATTTCTCATTTGTTCTTTTGTCACTCATAAGGCAGAGTTGTGAAGACCCAGGCTCAGCATGTATGTTGAGCAGGTCCTTGTTATCAGCTGTTGGCAGTCAATGGTCATTGATGCTCGAGTTCTCAGAAATGCTGAGTCTGGTATTGACTGGCCACTTCTGCTGATGAGTTGGCACCTTAACCTTTACTGTCAGCCAGGTCAATAGCCAAAATGAGTCTAGCTCTACCAAGCCTTTAAGGAATTGTCAGGTTTGTTGGTTTTATTTTTCAAACTCTGAAAGGCTGTCAGTGCATAGGAAACTGAAGACTTCGTTATAATGATTGGAGAATCCCAGAAGACAACAGTTTTATGTGTATGGCTCAAACACCAATCCTTGGTTGCCTGTGGAGCCAACCAGGGATTTTTGGTAATCACAGATAAGAACTGTTGGTGCTTACCAAGGACTGTTGGTAGTAATGCACTGGGGGAAAGCACCAGATGTGGCTGGAGAAGAGGCCATAGAGAGGTAGGGCAGCACTTTACCAGGGCAAACCTGGTTGTTGCTGTTCCTGGAGATAAACACAACACAGTCCAGAGCAAGCACAGAAAGTGGACATGGAATGTAGGGGGGGAACAAGACCACCCATGGTCCCTGGTGCCTCCAGCCCATCTTCAGAAAGTCTGAAAGAACAGACTGGGTGTAACTAATTTGTATAGAAAGTGAGAAACTTATCTTCAGGGTAGGGAAAACCTGTCTATAAAAAGGTAACTCCACCAAGCCCAGCTGTGTGCCTCAGGATCCCAGGCATTCCATCAGCTGGATTGGTGTTGGAACTAGGACTTCCTTCCTTCCTTCCTTCCTTCCTTCCTTCCTTCCTTCCTTCCTTCCTTCCTTCCTTCCTTCCTTCCTTCATTTCCCACCTCTATCCAAAATCCATTGTTGTGTGCTTATATAACTTTTACCAATTTCCATGCCAAGTGTG
>VYZT01021186.1:0-12914 GCA_013400735.1 Pomatostomus ruficeps
CCAAAGTTCTCCCCAGACTCATTCCTGAGGCATTGCACCAGAGGACTGTACCTGATGCAGAGGGATGCAAGTGCTCCAGAGGCTGTTTCGAAAGACTGTAAAACTTGTTTCCTCCAAAAGGAGGTGCCTGGGCATTCCCACATGTCCCGAAAGTATATAAATCCATTGAACTCTATGTTTTGGGCACCCCTCCCCACCAAGAAAACCAGAAGAAGAGGACCAACAGGACTCCATTGGGATCCATGGAGTGGTGATGTTTTCTAATTTATCTGTCTCTCCATCACTCTCCTTGTCTCCCCACCTTTTATTCCATTTCTTTCTTTCTCCCTCTCCCTCTCTCTCTCCCTCACATTTAGTGTTAAACAAAGTCCATACTAATGACTTTGGCATAATTTGTACCTTAATCTGGGCAGAGGCATCTCTCTAACAATTTTAATAATCAGATAATAACACAGAGGGAAATCTAAAGCATAGTTGCTGTTCAAAACAAATCCATTTAAACCATAATGCGTATCTATTTATCTATCTAGATGTTTGGTTGAAGAGTAGACAAAGACTTAAAATCCTTCCTACAGATTTCCTAGGGGTTTCCTCCTGTGAAATTTAACCAGTTGTCAAAATGATAAAATACTTGATCAAGTCTCACTCAAAGGATAAAACATGGGTTCCTTATGTCTTTGTGGTGCAATGAAGAGCCTTGTTCTTAGAGAAAAAGGAGGAGGTTATTCCCTGATCTGTCCCTAGTGAAATGGAAAGTTCCTCCAAGGTGTTTGTCTCCTGGGATCTCTGGGTGGTGCAAGAGAGTATGGCAACTTTTTCTGGTTGAAAGACTTGGTTCTTGTGCCCTTTCTGTGAGAAGGGCAACACTGAGTCAAAAATGAGAATTGGAGAATCCCATACCCCCTCTCTCTGTGTGTGGTTAGATGATGATATTTCTTCAGCCTGAAGCTGGCTTAAGAATGTCAATAGGTGGATTGCTCCTTTCATGCTTCATAGAAAGCCTCTCATCTCATTTGTACTAGTGTGAACACAGAGTAACTCCACTGGAAATGCACTGATGTCTCAGAGGTTAATTTTTTTTTTAATTAATCTGATCAGTGTTGTTGCCTGTAACTTATATAAATTGCCAAATATCACCTTACATCGCTTCCGTGAAACTTCACTAATTTTTTGTAATGTGTTTCGTTTCTGCTGTGTTAATCTAGTGACAAAATGCATCCAAGAATTCCACAAGTGAAAAAAATAATTCCTCTAGTCCATTTTTATATCACCATTAAGAACTGACATGACATTCTCTGCACTGTGCTTGGAATGGTTACCTTCCAATTACAGGGATTTAACATCCAAAAAGCTAATCTGCTTGTTTAAATTATTTGTCCATTTTTAACCACCTGTCATATTTGAAACAATGAGCACTTTTCTTTGGAAAAGCATAAATCAGAGTGAAGTCAATTGACCATGCAAATATGTAACAATATTGTTGTGGACTGAACAAGTTGCATGACTTCAGGTTTATAAAGATGAATGTAGAAATGCGAGGATAAATGTAGAAATGCTTAAATGGTGCATATAGCTCAAGTGCTAGTGGTCCTGAAGAAGATTAATTGGCTGCTGGGGAGGAGCTCTGAATGAAGATGAAGGCAGCTCATGCTGGGTTTCTCAGAGACTTGAAGTAGGGATATGTCTCACTGGCCTTCTAAGAGAGACTGTGGAGCTAGGCTGGGGTGCTTACAGTGCCAGGTGCCTATGAAATAAAAAAAAAAATCAAAGTTGCTGTAAGAGGCTGTCCTTACAGAGAGGAGGGTCTAGTCTTTCTGCTTGACAGCAACTTTCCTTTTGCATGATTCAGGTAAGCCTCAGAATTTTTCCAGAGGAAGGAAGAGGGGAGGAGACAGACCTTTCACAAAGGCTGTTAAGTTGGAGGCTTCTCTACATTCTACTATCAATGCTGTAACCCATTTGGATAGTTCCTGTACCATAATACTATTATTTTAATAGATAATAACTTCCTTATTAAATAAGGTGATTTTGGTCTCTTATATTATTTCATTTTAAATACAAAACCAAAATATTTTGCATTATTAAGCCCTTTGACGTCTCAAATTATTTTCCAGTCACACAGTTAAACATCATGGAGAAAACACATGTAAACTGAAATTTATAGAAGGTCATCATTTACAAATGTAAAGGCATTAATAGAAAGCTCAGCAGATTTGGAGTAGTGACCTAAAAAAAGGTAAAATTTCTATAAAACTGCTCTTGCAGTCACCTTCTTCATGTTACTTAGAACCACAAGAAAGGATAAGCACTTGTCAAGACAGTCAGTCAATGAGCCAGGAGCACTACACATCCAGCAGTATCACTTTTATAATGTAGTTTAGTTTTCTTGGCTGCTAGATAGGAACAGGAAGAGAAAATCAAAAAATATCACCCAAGAAAACACTCTGTAAGAAGTTGTGCTATATTTCTACAGGATAACGGTTTATTTCATGAGTATCCAAATTTTCAGCAGATTAGTGTGGTTACAATACACCTGTTATTATTAGTTGTTTGCAATTAGAAGGGGAAGACCTATTCTGCCCAACATTATTAAGTCCAGCATGTGGTGGGGGGCACTTTTGGGCATACCCCAAGATCCTGGTCACTCTTACTCTGGATTTGGTTTTACATGAGTGGGTAGTGCAACTCTCTTCTGCATCCAGGCTTCCCTCCTGCACATGCCAGGGCACAGAGGAGATGGGGCAGTACATCTTAGTCTATGTCCAGCATGTGAGCATCTGAACTTGCCATTGAAGAGGTCTGAGGCCTCATCTTTTGGGCGTAACTTTAATATTTTGCTGTCAAGCTTAAATTTTGCACTTGAACCAAAAGCAACAACTTTATGTGCATCCAGGGCCCAAAGGTAGTACTTTCATCATAAACCCACATTATTTCAAACTGAGTGAGCATGTCCTGTTCTCCTCTTTTTCACTCTTTCACCTCCTGTGGCCCCAGAAATGAGTTTCCAACCCCCCACTGATGTCTGCTGATAAGAGAGAGAGAAAGAGCAAAAGGAATAAAGAGAGAGTTCCATTTTAAATCAGTATCTCTGAGTTTTGCTAATCCCAAAGTGCAGGAACTTATTTTAAACATGATGTGATTGCTGCTTTTTATTATGCACAATACAGGCTCATTTATAAGTCAGAAAAGTTTTGAAAAGCAAGTACAGTTAGCATTCAGTGCAGAGGAGGTCCAAATAAGATCCCGTTACACTGGGATCACAACCTACAGGATCAGATTTCTTCATCTTTATATCAGTTTTATAGACACATAACTCCACTGATTTTTATTGGTTACTTGCACACGTAAGGAACGAGATGCAGCTCAGTAAAGTATTTTGTAAGGCAAGGTCTTGGCTCTCCTCTACCTTGCATGCACACTGCTCAAATACAAAAAGTCTGAAGTCAGCATGAAAGTGGCAAAACATTCACTAATCCCAATGAGGGGAGGTGAAAGTGAGGTGGCTCTTTACAATCCTTTAAAAGGATACAGTTTCCCTTAGTTTTAGTTTGTTCACTTTTTTTGGAAAGTAAAATTGTCTTTAAAAGAATTTTAAGGTAAAGAAGAAACCTAAATTTCCTACTTTGCTGTGAGCAGGTTTTGAACCCGAACAGAAGAAACAAAAATCTAGATATTCATTGAATGTCTATAACTTTACTCTTTTTTTCCTTGCTGCTGAAAAATTTGTGATGTCTTATGTCCAAAAATTAATTGTTTTACAAAAAACCAAAATTGATTTACATATTTCCCTGGTTGCTCCAAAATATCAAAAGTTGTCATTTCAAAGTTTAAAAAAAGCTGAGAATCAAAATGGGTAGAGGAGTATACCAAGGAGAGTCCAATGTGATTCTGAAAGAATGCTAACAACAAATGTCAGGTGAATCAAACTCTTCTGAAATCAGTGCACTTTTCTTTGTCAACATAATCATACAATAGGAAACCAAGCATTTAATGTCTTTGTCTGGAATAAAGTAACTCTAATTTGGTTAGCCTTAACCTTTGTGAGATTTCAGTTCAGATATATTTTAACTTCAAAGGCTTGAACTGGAAAGGACAGATGGCTGTTTGATGGAGTGATATCAAGGTGGTATCTGACATTTTCCCAGCCCCATGGCATTCAAGTTGCAGCACCTTGTCATTCAAATCTCCCCCATCAAACTCAAATCTCAGACAACTCTTGCCTTATTATTTATTTCTCTGAGAATTGATTAAAGTTTGAGCAGTGCGGTGCAGGGGGATGCCTCATGACTTTTCACCTTAGCTCTTGGTGAATTCAGCTTCTGATATCCAGTTGTTAGAGACTGCAGCGCCAACCACAGTCCCGATATAATGAGAGATGATTTTCTAAATACTGTTCCAACCCCAAACATTGGCACAAGAAAACAGTAGCTAACAAATTAAATATTTATAATACAGCCAGAATAAAGATGAAGTAAAGGAACAAGTACGTTTTTTAATGACTTTCTGCTCTGGGGGGATGGGGGAAAGCTATTGAAAACAACACCCTTGTTAGCTGTACTCTTCCCTTTTAGGAAAGCATCACTGTCTAAGCAGTATAACTTACAGATTGGAGGCTGTGGGAAGGGACTAATGATAATTTTTATTTAAATATGAAGTATCTAAAAATATTTTTAAAATACTGAAGAGAAATCCCTAAAATCAAGGGAGGTATAGTATTTTGAGAATCAACCCATAGCATTAAATCATGGTGTCACTTCTGCTGGGGTAATGCCACAAATCGTGGTTCTTGTACAGTTGTACATTTAAATGTAAAACTGTCAGCTGCAGCTAGCACAGAAGCGTATCAGATATTGCAGGGTAAATGAGAAGGGTGTATTTAATTTTTCATAGCGTTATCATCCGGCTGTGGTGCATATTTAGCCAAACTACAGAAGCAGAGTTACATTAAATTGTGTGCAGCCTAAATAGCATCTATATAATTCAAAGGAGATATGTATTGTGTTTCATTTGGTAACGAGTCTCCTGTAAAACTTGTTCATCCCTTGCTTCTTAATTTTATGAGTAGTCTCAAGAGGTGCAGATGTGTGGCTTGGGTTGCAGAAAAATAGATGGTCAGGTGACAATAAGTTTTTAATTAATATTTCAGTCTGAGTTAATTCACCTTAACTTTTTACTCAGTGACCAACCGAAGCTTAGACTGTGCTTAACTAAAGGGTAATTGTCAAACAGGAGAAAAGTGAAGCTAGTGACACAAGGGAGGTATGTAAAGAAAGGTATTTTTGTCCCATTTTTAAGCGATTTCTTTGTCCTCAAAGCCAGAGGATATAATTTTCAATAGGCTTGGTATGGAGTTGGAGCCTAAAGTGGCAAAGTAAGCTGTTTGCTTTGTTGAAATTAATTTTTCTCATAAAATGTCTAATAAAATGCATGTTTTTCTCTTTTCAGGATAGTTTGACAATGAACCAGACATTTTGGCTTGGGATTTAGAATACTGCAATGCACTTTGAAGAGGGCAACACAAAGAGAAGTCAAAAGCTGCATCTACAAAACACTCCGGCAGTGGCTGTTCATCTCTCAGGTAGAGGGAATGCATTTCAAAATGCTCCAATATTTGCACTAACTTTCCCTTTTTTTCTGAGTACAATTTAAAGGATTGCATTTGATCTGGTCCTACAGAGGATTAAAAGAGGATTAAGAGGATGAACAAGTCAGTTGATGGAATTTTGCCATTGATTTCAACAAGACCAGGGATTTCACCACCAGTGACTGCCCTCTGTAATCAGAAAAATGTTCTTCCTCTTGGGCCTGTTACAAAGGACAGGATCAAGAGGATTAAATTTTTGCAGTTAAACAATCACATGCCTAGAAGCATAGGCAAACTCAACAGCAGATATGAAGCCATTCCTCTCTTCCTCTATGAATGTAAATAGCAGAGAAGCCTCTGACTGTGTAACTGTGCACCGGCTGGTGTGGCATACAGGAGGGAGGGGAGCAATGGGACCCGTGAGCATGGGAAGAAGGGAGTGATGATCCTTGCTGAGGATGCCTTCATTCCAGAGAGGCAACCTCAGGCTCACTTAGTGACTAATAGAAGTCCTTGGGCTATAACATGAGCAAGTAACAGTAGATGAAATAATCAACCTGATAAACTGTGGGAAGGAGCTGTGTCAAAGAAGGGCAAGAGAGGTCAGAGTTGTGACTAGAGATGCAAACAGCTACAATTCTCCTTTGCTTGTAGGACGTCGCACCTCATGGCCTGGGAGATGCTCAGCACAAGGGTTTGTCATTCCAGAACTCCTCCTGCAGATGGATAGTAGATCATCCTCTTCTGGTTTTTTTTTTTTCCTTTTTTTTTAATAAAAAAAGAAGGTGAGATGTCTCTCTTAGGAAGCACCGAAAATATAGCTTCTTCTTGATCAGCCAGTGCTTTGTCCTGGTTACCCTTTTCCTTCGAAACTGAATAGTGTTTTACCCAGTGTGTTGTATTGCATTTCCACAATAGAAAAACCATGTCTTAGATTACAACTTTACCTGATGTTTATCTTGATGTTATAATGTACCTTTATCAGATGAAATTTGGGGTTTTTCCAGCTCATCAAAGAAATGGAACAGGATTCGTTAAAATACGGTGGGTTGAAATGGGATGACAGATCCTTCTGGTTAGTTGTTAAATTTAACTATTTTAGATTGGCAGCCTAAAGAGATTGCTTTTTCAGACTTACAGAGATTTTTCTTTTTGATGACTCCAGAACAAGGGCATACATTGCTGTTTATAGAGAGCTTCTCTTATACTGAAGAGGGTGACAAAACTTCAAAAGAGACAAGTTGTACCTTGATTTAATTAGATGGGCTGGCACTATTTATCTTGTAGAGTACAGCCTTTTTTTTAGCTAATTGGAATAACATTTTTATTAGCTTTTTCTTTGGTTTTAGTTTTCCTGTGAAATTTTCACTTTTCACTTGATTTGTTTGAAAGTAGCTCGAAGAAAAATTCCAAATGTCAGGGAGAACTAAGATTGCTTTAAGAAGATGGAAGAGAGAAAACCAACTTCAGTCATTTATGCCTTCTAAAGGAGCACTAGTCTATTTTTTTTCATTATAGAACAAAGAATGATACCTTAATTGAATATATTGATGGGTTAATTTTCTTTATTTGTGTAGTAATAAATTAGAACCTAATTTTTATGTCCATTCATAGAAATGAAGGTAAATGTACTTTCAGATTCATAATGACATCTAAATGCTTTTTCAGTTTTCTCTCCCTGATTATGTATGAATATTTCCTTTTAATGCAATGCATTAATTAATTCATTAGAAAAGGATTGTTATTCAACTGAAGACAAATATATTTGACTTTAAAAGAACTTTGGCATAATTTAAGCTTGTCTGGATACATGATGTATGACATAAGTTCTCACATGTTTGTAACTCATCTTCTGTAATTCAGAATTTTAATGTTGTTCCAGTTCTGTGATTTTTCAATGTACTTGTATTTTTTTGCAAATTTAAGATAAATCCCTTTGCCTAATCTAGCATTTTCTGCTAGATTCATCATGTTGTAAATTAGTAAGGATGATTATTGAAGCAAGTTATTGTTTCAGGTCTTGCAGCCTGGGCCTGGGGTACCTGTCTCAAAAAACTTTATCTCACACAGATTTTTCAGGAATTACACTGATGAGTTTTATAAATTTTTCAAGAGCTGATCAAGGGTTAATTTAGGTTGTAAGTCTAGCTGGTCACAGATAAAGAAGGATTTGCAAAAATATGATTATGAGATAGACATACACTCTCCATAATGTCTTTGGGAGTTACAGAGAGAATATCTGTATTGCTATATGTATAGCTATCGGAGTGTATTTGAAAATCCAGCTGCTCATTAAGCCAGCAGTGTCTCACATCCCCAAATCTCTTTCTGAAAATGAGACGAGGCAGAGACCCACAAAGGCAATTTCTTCTGAACACAGTGGAAAACAAACCCACAAGTAATATACATGGTGAAGGATACTCAGAATGCAATGTTTTTTCTAGGAGAGCTGGGTGGAACTTTGGTGAAGTATCTCAATATCTTTGTGGGAATGGACCTTACAAACTTTATGCGCAATTGCTTCTGGGGACATTAGGCTAAGTGTGGGAGGCAGAAACATGCAGTTTCTGCAGTATTTTCAGCCTCATTTAGGTACATGAAATAGAATGTAGGCATCCACAGAATCCAGTAATTTTCACATGGTCTAACATCACCTTGAAACTGCCGTGCAAATTTTTTTCAAATTAGCTGTGGAGAAATTTAACCTCACTTTTATGTGGTAACAGAAAGCCTTTCTGTTCTTTAAGAGCTTAAACCTCAACAATTTTATTTTCTCTTTGAGTTTATTCTCTTAAAGCAAATGAACTTGTGCACGTGAAGAAGGGGAAAAAACACACTGGAAGAATTCAGGGATGAAATAAGTTATGTAAACACTACATTTTTTTTACTACTGGAAAATCCATGGGCCAAGAAAGAGTGAGAGGATGAAGGAAACAGCTATATTTGTTTCATAAGGACTTTCCCTCTAAATACCACAGGAGTCATGAGAATGGAGCCACATTACAAACAGGCCTTCAGCCCATAATTCATTGCCTTGTTCATTAAGGTCAGGAGAAAACAGACAGCACACTGCATGGCAGATATGTTAAAACCTCCAACAAAATCACGTTAGAGAAATGCATTACAGGGAGGGAAGTGATTTGAGTCGTATATTATCAGGCAATACTGGGGGAAAAATACTGTCCAGTCATATAATGTACTACTACTGGCAATGCCAACAAATAATACTGGAGTCTTTACAAAAATCCTCCTCATACCTCTCTGGATCTTGCTCACATCCAGAATTAATGCCATGCCTCTGTGAAAGTCTCAAAGTCACAACTCCATATATTATTTAAATAAATGAATGGGCTTCAGTAAAACATGAAAATATCTCCATCTGGATTCTCTTAATATAATAAATCATATGAGCTCTAGGGTTTTTGGGGAATATGATGTCATCACAACCCTTCAAGAGAATTATTATATGAGAATAATATTCTAGATATTGAAACAGAAACAGCTGTCATTCTGATGAATGTTCTCAGGATACTCAAAATAATGGCATGTGAAAGTAGAGCCAAAAATACTTGGCATCCACTGCGACTCATTAGTGGAGCTCAACATCATGATCAACATTTAATGAATTATGATCAATTTTAAGTGACCATTCATCATCTCATATTGACTGGCATGCTAAATCTTTGACAGAATAACAAAACAGGCCCCATGCTGGCTGTCAGCAAGGTCTGTCATTGACTGAAGACTCTCCTACACCATGAACAATCAAAATACAGCAAACTGGAACAGGCACTCTGACCCCCATTCAAAGAATTGTTCTAACTCTTTTTTGTTCTAAGTATACGAAAAATACCGAAGGCCAAAATTGAAGTGCTAAAATATTTATTTTGCTAATATGCAACATATTCATTATATGGAAATAATTTAAATTTTGGTGGCAATGAGATTAATTTTCCCACTAAAAACAGGTAATTTCTACCTAGCTGATATTCTGCTGACTTTATTGAGGCATTCTCTTCTCAACTTGAATTTTTCTTTTGTCATTTCAGTTATATTTGTATCTTCTTTATTTATGTCTGCAACATCAAAACTGTTTGATTTTATAATGTGTTTTGGTGTGTTTTGTTTCACAACAGATAGGTGGATTCCATGACCTATCGCTGCCATTGAAATAGTTGGGCTTTTAGTAAAAATGGTGGCTCAACTCTTTGCATAAGTCTTTTGAAATACTCAAGTAAAAGACTTTGGACTTGGAAGAAATGCTTGCAAACCAGTTCAGCCTTTGTTTTCATCCAGGTGAATGGCTATAGCCAAAAATGCTACATTAAGGCTTGGCAGGGACCTCTGCAAATATAAAAGCCTTCAAATCACTTAACGCAAGCTCTTATTAATGTATATAAGATAAAACTTTTAAATTAATAAATTAATTAAGAGCTTGTATTTCTATTATTGGAAAAACATAAGTGTGCCAAAGTCAGAGTGCAGTTAACTCGATATTACTGCAGTAAGTCTCCCAAACTTGAAAAGTGATAATGGCAGTGATTTCTATCACCCTATTTAGGGTTATGAACAATCTAAGCCCGATCCAAATTCCTGTGCATTCACTCTGTGTATTGCCACCTAAAGGAGCCTTTTCCTAATGCAATATCTGAAGCTCGTTTTTAATTGGTCTTGGTGGAGCTAATCCAAAAGAAGTTTAGTTTACGTATTTCCTTAACATTAGTGCCAACAAAACCACAACCTTCTTACAAGGAAGCCATTACAAAAACTTAAAATGTGCAAGAGAGCAGACTGATGCATACTTCAAGTAACTGACTTATATGTGCATTTATTTGCACGCTTTTGCGAGTGGGAGACACCATTATGAATGGGACAGTGTAGCCAAAGAAAGCCTACCAGCAAATGTGAGGAAAATGAGTGACCAGCAAATGTGAGGAAAATGAGTGGCCAGCAAAAGAGAGGAAAAACAGTGGTAATTTTTCTGGTTCCCCACTGTCAGTAGTATGCACTTGGAGAACATTTTCATAGGAAACCACAATGGTATCTTCTTTCCTGAAATTATCTTCCTGCTATTTAAATTCATCTAATTCATCTTGGAGTCCACAATACATTTTGACAATGAGTTTACATGAAACACTTAAGCACAGTAGGAAAAAATACTCCTCTTCTTAATTTGTAACCTGCTGCCGCATCATTTCATGTGATGTCCCCTCCTTTCTGCATTGTATGGACAGTGATTAATGCTTAACTTCTTTTCATCTTCTTTATTCTGTTTGCAATTTTATAGCCCTTTAATCTTCTTTTCCCTCAATCGTTCTTTTCCAGGCAGGCCAGTACAGGTGTATTTGCTGTAGGAAAATCAGAGAGCATCTCCTTTAGTTCGAATGGTTTTGTTTGGACACAATAGAACAGCACGGAAACAGATCACTGTGATCAGGTTAGTAATACAGGAGAGAATTTCATAGTGCTAGACTCTATTTTTGTGTCCTGTGAACCGTCAAAGATCAGCTGTGGCTCTGTAATGTACTATTGGATTTGATATTGTATAACTATTACTGCCATCTACTGCACTGTGAAGTCCTTTCTCATTAAGGGCATACATCACTGTGTCAACCCGAGGAGGCTGCCATAGATTTGTTAAAATATCCATTATGGATTATTACATGGAAAAGCATGTGGGCCATAATGTTTTATTCAGCAAAATTATCTCACAGGTACCTGGGGTTTGAATGAGGTGCTTAAAGAGGAAGATTTGCTTGCTGACAAATATCTTCCCTTTTTTGTGTGTATTAAATTAATGGGAACCATATGGTGAAGTACAGAAAAAACCCTGTGTTAATATCCCTTGCTAACTACAACCACCTGTTATAATGGCCAGACTAATAGCAAGCCTGTTGGTGGTTGCGATTAACATATTCAGTGCCTTTCTCAGCTTTTTTTGGCAGTGATAGAGAATTGTATGTCATTCTCAATTCTGAAAATCCTGGGGTTAGTTTTTTTGCAGATCCGGAAGGCTGATATGGGGCATCCATACATAACCTTCCTATTTAAAAATCCACTTGTTTTAGTTTTTAATGACTTTATTATAAGTTGGTTTTGTGTTTATATGGCACTCAGCTTAGGGGGCACATGATCACTAATTCTCAAGTTTTTACGTTAATATGTTATTTGGTGTTTTTCTTTTTCTACCGCCATCGTATTTTACTTTCTTTTTCTCTGCGCCCCATTCTCTGTGATCATCCCTTAGCAAATTTGATTCTCTAATTTCAGTTGTTTGTCAACATTCCAAAAAGTTGTACAAGTGGATTGACTGCTAAATTAATAATTGGAACCTGCAGAAAATGTGAACTCATCCCTTATAATTACACCTGTTCCATCAGTCTTGTTGTTGTGATAAATAGGCTGCAAAAAAATCATGTGTAATGAGTTTCATGTACTAGTTAACCATTATTATTTTTAAGATAAGCAATACCCTCTGCAATATGTATTTGAAGCAGTAGTTGTACTTCCCTATCAGACTTAAAAGCCACAGGAATGAATCTGTAAATAAAAAGGTTAAAACCAGATTATCACTTTTTATCTGTTTGGTTGCCTCTGGTCCTTAAAGGTCCATCAAAATGAAAGAAAAGCAACAAGCTAAGAATTGTTAAAACTAGCAGGATCAAAAGTGTGGTTGGATTACAGCCTTACCAGTCATCCAGTTGCTGCCCAGACACTACACCCCATGAGCAGCCGTGGTCAGTGACAGTATTGAGAAAGGAATATTTCAGTCACTGTACAGGATGAAGCTGAAGAACTGAGGAATAGATCAAAAAACATTCTGAATGTCTTGCAGAAAAGATGCTTGCTCTGTAGATTGTATGATAAAATGTATTCTTAGGACTCAAGCCAGGAAAATACTCTCTTTCATGAAGAATAAAATAGAGATTGAAACATACCTATGCTTAAGAATCTGCCACTGGGCTTCTGGAGATGAAGAATATGACACAGTTGAACTGACCCAGTGTGGCTGTTCTTGAGTCCCACCTCATGCTCTGTTCTTCAAAAGCAGAGACCCAAACCTTAAGGGATTGATATTGAGGTTAGACAATTAGCTTTTTAACAATTTATTTCAACCTACTACTCTCACAGTTTATTTAACTCCCTGAAGAATGACAATTCTTCAGAAGATTTTAGGGAAAAGAACATTCTTTGTATTCTTTTTACGTTAGAGTATAGGCCTGCATCTAATGTCCTATCAGTTCAAGATCTGGAGTTTAGGACATGGTGCCACTTAAAAATTCATTATCTTTAAAAAATATTAATCACAAATATTTCTTTTTTTTTTTTT
>VYZT01021188.1:0-21953 GCA_013400735.1 Pomatostomus ruficeps
TATATATATATATAATGGTTATCCTCAGAGTCAAAGCTCATTTCAGCTGACTCCTGCTCCCACTTTGGTGGCATCAAGAGTTGGCCCTAAAATCCAAGAGATAACAGGAGTCTGTAACTTGCACTGCTGTGTGTGCTGTGATCTGATTAACTGCAGTAAAAGGAACACGGAACAGAGCATTCAGGGCTTGTCAGGGAAATAAGCCCATTTCCCATTATTCTGAAGTTGGTGCGAAGATATCCTTGATAAAACTCCACTGGCTGAAATACAATTATATAAGAAAGTATTTTGATGTATACTTTGAGCAACAAAGTTTTCGACAGCATGCAAATTAGCTTAGTGGACTTTCAATAATCGCTTTAATTCACCTGTAAATGTTAAATGTTGCTCCAACTTTAGCCATTAATTTTTCACCCTACTTGGAGGCTGGATCTGTCCGCTGGTGGTCTTTCATTTTGGGGTTTAAATCATTGATGGGACTCTAATCATAATCTCAAAATATCTTTGAAGACAGCATCGCTCAAGATATTTTACACATTACAGAACTGTTTCTCGAGAAAAAAGATTACTTTTGCAGTAATGTACTGAAAAGTCACCTGTCAAATGAACAAGCTGCGGGAACAACTATAGTTTTTTCGACTACTCTCTCCAGTTACAACTTAACTCCATACTGTCTCTATAAATTCAAGAAAATTCTCTTTGTAAATAGGTTTTTCGCAAAATGAAGTTTAGAACAAGCTCTGATTACAACACATATTTGTGTCACATCACATCACACTAATAACATCATCTGTATCACCTGGCTTGTGTATTCACATGCCTTGGCTTCTATTTTTAAGTATAAGAAGGCAACACATTTGCTAAAATAACCTGGACGTGAAATATCTTTGTGAAAGCTCACTGTTCCATGAGCTGGCAAGAAAAAGGATCAATGAGTGACATGTCAGCAGATATAGGTAGAGTTTAGAAAGAAAATTAACATACTTGCTTCTGTTAGTCAGATTGACTTTACATAAGGTTCTTGTAAAACAGAACTTATACTTATCCTGCTCCCCTGTAAAAAGTGTCATCCATCAATATTAAAAAAAAAAAGGCAAGAACTTGAAAGCTATTATTTACCCTACCCTCTAGACTGAGTTCTTATCCTCAGATGAACTTTATTTTTTGACCAGCTCGCTAATTATTATTGAATTCACTGACCCCTCTAAGCAGCACATAAGCATCTGAGTTAGGAGCAGCAGCACGACCAGACTTAATTGGTCCACTTACATAAAAGTAGAAACATAAAACTTCTAAATATAAGTTTCTGGCATATCTTTCCTTATTATTACAGGAAAATAAGGTACAACAGAGTGAAATTCCAGCTGATTTGCATAGAAATCTGTGCCAGTGTGTTTTCTAGTGGCTGCTCTTCAAAGCAGGGATGGGGACGGACAGATCCTGCTGTAGGCACTTCGGGATCCCAAAGTAGTCACTAAATCACACAATATCCAGTGGGTGAATAATGAAGTGGCATTGAGCCATTTTTTAATGGTTTGTAAGATAAAATCCACAATTAGGAAAAGAAAAAAAAATAGAGAGAGACAGGTTGTTGGAATACTAACTTTTATTTCTCAGTCCCACTCCTTTAGTTATTTCTGATCCAGCAGGGAACTAAAATATGCCTGTGAGCCAGCAAGGTAGGCTCAGCATCACCCCGATGTTTCATGTGGTCTCAGCTGGTGGTATCAGAATTTAAATTAGAAATCCCCGCTTCACTAAATGAACAATGATTATCTGGACTCTGAAGCTAAGAGAAAAAAAAAAAAATGAGAAAGAAAGGGAAAAAAAAAAAAAAAAACCCAAACCAAACCCAGCTACAGTCTTTCCCAAGAGCAATTGCCCTTTCTGGCAGGAAGGGGTAAAAATAGAGGCAGCTCATTAATATGGCTTGGCAGTGCTTAATGGCAGCTGGTCTGAAGAGTTAGATCAGTGGGTCTTTCCAGCAGTACTCCCGGACCACTGCCAGCAGGTGTTGCTGTGTTCAACAAAATGAAAAGGAGTGCGGGGGGGGGATGGGGAGAAAAATATTTATAAAGAGAGAAATAGGTGTGAAAAAAAATTAGTCACCGAGTAAAGCTTTCATTAGGCCTTTGGTAAAGCTACACACAAACTCCCCGAGGCAATAAGGAGCATGCTCTGAAATGAATAATGCTTTTCACTTCTCCTGAGCTCCTTTCAGAAGTTATCCCGCGCTATAAATCACATACGTGCTCGCTGTGCTTCGCTCGGGAGCGTTCTGGGTTTGGCACAGACCACACACTTGGGCAGCGGGAGGAGCGCGGTCCCGGCCGGGTGCTGCCCCAGGAGGGATGTGCGGGTCCCCGGCGGCTGCTCCGGCTGCAGGGAGACAGCTCCCTCACCCCCTGGGCGAATATTCCATCCTCCCTAAAACCCAGGCAATGCCAGGTCTCTCGCGGAGAACATTGCTGCCAAACTGCAACAGGCACTGCAGCTACCGGTGCAGTGCCTGTTGCTACCGGTATTATTTGCTACCGGTGCGCAAATAATTCAAAAAGTTTTAGGATGTCAGTTAAAACCAAACTCAGCCTGGTCCTGAGAAAAACAGGACTGCAAGGTGGAAAAGTGTTTAGGATCCCCACTAAAAATAGGCTCCCGCCACTAACTAGGTGTATACATGCTCATTATCTGTTTCTTGAGGCGTCTCACTGCCCCTAAAGGGAAAAAAAGCAAAGCAAAAAAAAAACCCCAAACCACCACTGTTCTTTGTAACAACTGGAAGCACCAAACTCAGATTGCAGGAAGGCAACTGAAACCTGTCTCACTTATTATATGCGTATCAAAAATGGGAAACAAAACAACATATCTGGTCAGATGTTTCCCATTAACTTCTGATTTTTTCTCATCCTACCAAAGCTGTTGTGTGAACACAACATACAACACCAGTTGGGATCAACACTGCTGTAAGGGCTCCCTGGTACCACTGTAAATTGAAACTTCTGAATCTTTCTCCTCTGATCCACATCAGCCATATTCCAAGACAGATTAAACTTGCATTACCAACAGGACATAAAAATACAATTATAAGTACGATTCAGGCCAAAAAAAAAAATAAATCCGAAGGATGGGGATTTTCTGGTAATCAGTGGGTGTTATGAATGAGTAAAGACTGCATGATCATGCCATTTGTCATAAACGGTACCACATAAAGCCAGTTATTATATGTGTTTAAGAAAGGAGATGGATTTTGGATTTACTTTTGACCTTTTATGTATTACTTCTGTACTGCCTAATTGGCATAGTTATTTCTGATTTTCATTAATGTAAATTGAAATGAAAATTGCTTTTTATTTAATTCCACAAGTGTTAATACCACACTTGCAAAAAATGTGACCTGTCATTCATTGTAATTTATTTTTAGATGTCTAAACAGTTTTTAATAGTGTGATGCAATCTGCACGTCAAGGAGCCAGGAGACTTGGACAGGAGCGATATGATTCATTTTTTTAAGAGCTTTAAAGGGATTCCTAATTTAAACAGAAGCACATATTTATTCAGAGATTGAATTAAAAAAAATCATCTAAAGCAAAAGGATTCTTACTCAAATGCATTTTCCTGAATTTGAAAAGAATCCAAATTTGCAGAAAGATTATCTGGTATACCCTTAAGTGTGCAAGAAGAAGAAAACAATTTCCGAAGTAGTAATTAAGTAGCTGGCAAATACTATATTTGAACTAAACCAGTATTATCATCTACATCTAATAACAGCTGTATCCAGCTCTGCAATACAACAAGTTGGAGTGTGCCTTCCTGACTCATAATGTTTGCTTTGTCTGATTTTAAGTTCTAGTCTTTAAATGGACGCAGAAATCACCCCTACAAGTTGAATCCACGATATTTTTTTTTTTTTCCACGCAGAGGAATTCCCTCATTACGAGAAGTATGTTTCATACAGGAAAAAGTCAACTGCTGATGTAAGAGGATTAACCAATCCAGCTCACTGATCCGGCCCACTTTGACAGACGTTGTATGTGACTGCACATAAGAAGTACAGTATAAAGCTTCGCATTATAAATACCACAAAGACGAACTTCTGCAGTTCTTAAAGCACAATACAGCAGTCTCCTTCTGAGAGTCAGGACTAGAGAGGTAAAAAAACTTTGAATCAGCTTTTTTTTTTTCTTTTAAAACTGAAACTTTTAATTCCTGTGCATGCTGTTGCATACTGTTAGGGTTATATTGAATGAATGCATATACAGAGCTTTGCAATTCAGGTGATTTTTAGGAGGAATCTGAGCCACCACTTCTGTGTGGATTCCAACACGTTTCTGTATGTGGTTTTGTGCATATATGTACCTGTAAGTACGAATGCATTGTGTGTCAGCAATATTGGAAGAGTCACTTTTAGCAAGCAGTGGTTTTTAGAAAGTTATGCCTTAGCATTAAATCTGTCATCATCATGGCATGCAAGTATAATATGCTGTACCTCTGTGTGATCGAGATTGTTTGCGATAACTGTACCTGTAGTGAATGGCGAGCGATGCATTCCCCCCAGCACCAACCCAGACATACTTATCTGCATTTTATTTTGATTTATGCCTATCCCTTACTTTTCATCAGACACTGTTGGGATAGGTGCTATATTAGAACTATATATAACTCCTTTAATTGTGTCATCTGTTAGTACATCTAATCATGAATGCATATTTTCATCTGAAATTATTTTTTTCAGCCAATTAAACTTTTAGTTCTATTTCAAGCTGACTTTCAGACTTCGTATAATTACAGCAGACTTTGGGCTGTTCGCGAGATCCAAGAAAATTCGATGTATTATAGCGAGGTTTGTGTTACAAAGATGTGTTTATAAGAATGGCTGCAGGGTTTATAATGCTGACAGACCTGTAAGTGTAACAGTATATAACAGTTTAGCAACTGAGGTCAGTAAAACACAGATGAGGGGGCACTGTGGATGCCTTATAACAGTAAAAGACTTATAAAAGAGCTTAATTGAAAAGGACTTGCAATATATAACATTTGTAAGACTTTGGTTGATTGTTCAATTACTTCTGTATGTTTCGTTTACTCTAACTGTAATTCCTTGCCTGTCTTTTAGCCCATGTGCCTGTAGTCATCTCGTGGAAATTAGAGACCTTTCAATGCTTATATTTATAAATTACTCCTTTCCACTGTGAAATACAGTGGTTGACAGTAATACACTGGGAGTGGAATATTTGCTGGGTAGGAGGTGAGCCCATCTGAGAAGACAGAGGTGTGGGAGAGAGAGAATGAAAGGAAGGAAAAGAAAGAGGGTAAACACTAAAAAAGAAGAAGCTGCTCTAAGAAAATCTGTACAAGTTAATGCCTGGAGGGGAAGAATCTCAAAAGTTATGGTTATAGCTGTCATTTTCCATTACCAAATTCAAATGTATGCCAGTTTGCAAACTTCAGCTTCGCTGGGAAAGGACGAGAGCGGAGAGGATACAGAATGTAAAGGCAATGTGAAGCCATGGCAGTGCCACAGGGAATGCCTTTTCACTGCAGAGCAAAGCCCTGCCGGGCACAGACCGACACGGGGGTACCAGCTCTGGTTGAAACCCCTGCTCCTTGTAGTGCTTTAGATTTCTTTTCACTTCCAATGTCTTATTCTAATATTATGATTGCTCTGTGTGATTTAAATGAATGAAGCAAAAAGTGCCTTCTAATAACAATGGGCCAAATGTAGAAGATCTTACTCAGCCTTCACTCAGACAGAATTATTATTGGCATCGATGAGGGATTTGCCTGAGTCAGAAGCTAGCATGATTTGGCCAGATGACATGTAACACTTTTCACCTTCAAAGCATTTTTCAGGCATTGCTTGATTAACCCCAAACCTAAATATATCTGCCCAAGAACTTCCAGGCACAGGCCAGCGTAGCAGCAGGGGTATTACATGGCACTATCATGGCATGGCACATACATGTGCTGTAGCAGCTCCTGCTCAGGCTCTCAGTGCCTGACTGCACATTGCAGCTGGGGAGTGGATCATGGATTAGAGAGTCCTCCAAACAACAGTGCTGTTTTGTGCCTGTCAGATCTCTTGCCAGTGTTGATAACCCCCAGCATTCAGAAGTAAGCAGAAAAGGGTTTTTTTTCTTCTACTCCAGGCAGAATAATGTTCTGTCCAAAATATTCAGAGCCCCTGCCCTGATTCCCATCTCATTCCCAAGCTATTTAACATCTCCTGCTAGCCTTAACAATACCAGGCAGGACCAAGAGCAAGGTGCTCGTTAAAGATTTCACTCTTTTCATTCATTCATGTTTCCTCTGGTTACTGAAGCCAGTGATACTGTTGAAGGAATAAAACAAAAAAAAACCAAAACAAAAANAAAAAGAATAAATTGACAGGAATGAGAAGATATTTTAGAAAGGGGGGAGGGAAGGAAGCACGAGTAGTGATATTTGAAGAGAGGTGTGTGTTAGGGGAGCAATGAGCATAAGGAAGCCAGCCTGCCTGTTCCTCCCCCTTCCTAATCATAGCCTTTACTCACAGACAAAACTCCCTCCCTCTCTCATTCACTCACTCACTTTAGGCCAATCCGTCCTCTCTCTCTCTCTCCCTCTCTCTGTGTCTCTCTCCTACTCTGAGACAGAGTCAGAACTCTTCTCCCTGACAGCCACAAACATCTACAGCACTTATTGCATTCAGAGAGGGAACCTGCAAACAAAACTTCACAGAAAACTTTTGGTTCTTGTTCCAGAGAATTTGCTGAAGAGAAGGAAAAACAAACAAACAAACAAACAAATTAAACCAGCCCCCAAAAAAACTGTTCGTGAAGGGGGAGGAAAAGCAGGGCCTTTTAAAAAGGGAATCACAACAACTTTTGCTGCCAGGATGCCTTTGCTGTGGAAGAGAGGATTTCTGTTGGTGCTTTGCTGGATTATAGTGAGGAGTTCCCCAACCCCAGGATCCGAGGGGCACAGTTCAGTCACTGACTGTCCATCATGTGCCCTCGCCACGCTCTCAAAGGATGTGCCCAGCTCACAGCCTGAGATGGTGGAAGCAGTAAAGAAGCACATACTGAACATGTTGCACTTGAGGGACAGACCTAATATCACCCAGCCAGTGCCCAAGGCAGCACTTTTAAATGCCATCAAAAAACTCCACGTGGGAAAGGTGGGAGAGGATGGCTATGTGGAAATAGAGGATGATGTTGGAAGAAGAGCCGAAATGAATGAAGTTGTGGAGCAAACCTCAGAAATCATCACTTTTGCAGAATCAGGTGAGTGCTTGAAAAACAAAACTGTAAAATACCTTTTGTGCCCAAGCTGAAAAATATCCTTTGTGCCAAAACTGCAATTAACTTATTTTCTTCTCCTCAGCAATAATATTTTCTGCAAGGTTGTGGGATGAGACTTGGGGGAAGGGAGAAGGAGGAATGGGATGGGGGGGTAGGACTCTGAAAGAATTTGATTTTTCTGACTTAGTCTTGGCTACAGATTACACTTGCTAAGCTCAGTCAGTCACACAGGGAGGAAGCTCTCTAACCAGTCTTGAACATAAAGTCAGACTGCAGCAGGGTCCTCCAAACTGTCCCTGTAAATCCAGAGTACTTGCACTAAAGGACTGGATTGCAGAGTTGAGGGTGAAAGCAAAAAAGGCTGTAGCCTTTTGGGGAGTTTATCAAGACAGAAAGTAAACTGCAAACTACTTCAGAAACAACCCTTTCATGTAAAAATTATAGCGGAAGTTATAAAATCAGATGAAGCCAGCTTTAAGTTTTAGAAGTGAGAGGGCTTTTTTGTGGAGGTTTTTTTTCTTTTTCTGCCCTTTTTTTTTTAATTTAACACGGCATCTTCGGCAATAAAGAGTTGCAGGGACTGTCAGATGACTTCAATAGAACTGGACAAGTTGCTGTAGCTGATCCAATTTGTAATGCAGACTTCTGCATACTGGAAAAAAGATTCTGCCCCTAAAACACTCCTGCCAAAAAATGCAACCTTGGTAGGGTGGATTTTGAACTCTTTCACAGTTCTTTTCCCCCTGACTCTTAGGCAGTAAGAGCTCAGAATATATGTATTTACTAAGTAAAGTCTTAAGATTCACATCAGCTGCCTATAGGAAACAGCTCTAAAGTTTTACTTTGCTGTCTCGTTCCTACATTAATGGGACCAGGACCCATTTTAATTCAACATACATGTGTCTGCATAAATCTCTGTTAGTGTGTGTGAGTGTGTTAATGCATGCATCGAGAGCAGTTCCTTGCAATAAGTCTATCATCTAACTAACAGCAACTTTTCATGATGCTGTCTAGCCAAAGCATTTTTCCTGTTGCCAAGACGGTTTTAAAAGAATGTCATTGTTTTGTTTGGTACAGCATATGGTAGGCAAAGTATGCAAAGGAACTCCAAGCATTTTTGTTTAAAAGTTTGCTGCAGCAGTATAAACAATTAAGACAACACTCAGAGTTTCCAGTCCTGAAAACCTGTTGACTCAGATGTTCTGATTGCAGGGAAGCCATGCACAAGAAGTGTGCATGCTTTTAAGTGCAGACATTCCTGCTGGCTGTCTGATTCCCAACTGTACAAGGAGCCCTTGCCTTTGGAGTACTTGTCAATACCCACATTATCAGTTCTTTCAGCACGAGAGCTCAGGCTTTTCAGATTTTCCATCCCCTCCACTTCAGAAAGCAGGGAGAGAGTGTCAATGCCAGAGGTCATTAGAAGCAGGGGTAGCTCAACATTAGTTTAGAAATGAATTTATAAAAGCAAGGAAACCTCTAAGCTATCTATGAGCCGGATTCCCCACCTGGTTTTCAGCAGCTCGCTCTGAGCACAGTGGAGCACATATGGCATGAACAGTGGTTTCTCTTCACTGTGCGAGTCGCAATCATTTGTAAACACATTATTGTCTCTCCTGAGCTCTGACACAAAGGAATTTGGAATTTGATATATGCCTGCTCTGTAGGACACCCTCCAACGGCGGCTCCCAAAGCCATTGGCTCCGGGGGCCACGTGAGCAGCGGAAGCCGTGCCATTGCCCACACGGCGGCCAATCGTCCCGCCACCGGTCCCACCAGTGGCCACCAGCGCGGACACGTCACTTGGCTCATTTACATAGCCCTGTCCCACTGCTGCCAGACTAATTACTTGAAGAGCACTTATGCTATGGAGCTGCAGGATGGGGGCACCCACTGTGTTCTCCTCCCTGCTGCAGTTCTCCTCCTTCGTCCTAAGCTGGAAGCTCAGGCAGGAGGGCAGCTCTGCCCCTTTTTTCCATACCTGCTGGTTTTGATTTGGGACAAGGGAGGGACAAATAGGAACCTAGAAACCGAGCTCTGCTTTGGGCTTATAATGGAAATGATAAATCCACTCTGTGCAGTAACTTCAGATTACTGAAGCATATTCTGCATCTACAGCCATTCATAGCTGGTGACTTGCTAACATCAGAGGATCTACCACGTTTTACAGGTGCCAGTGCTGCAACAACTTCAGTAAACTCTACCTGAGATCCTTTCCTCTTGCTTTGCCTGTCAGATATTAAACCAGTATTTTTTTCCTGTTGAGGAAAGTGAGGCAAAACCAAATGTCATATAGGAAGTATGAGTTAAAAAGACAGGAATAGATTCTAGCCCCTGGGGCAGTCTCCACTTTTCATTCTGTGGGAACTGGGAATAGCATGGAGAAGTTTAAAGACCAAGCGAGAAAATAAGCGTGTCCCGCTCACAGCCAGGTTAATAATGTTTCTGCTTTTAATGTCAAACTCCCTCGATAGAGGGCAATAAGAAATCAATGAAAATGAATGAAAGCATCTCACATTGTACCAAATAAATGTCTGTAGGAAGCAAAAGAAGACTTTAGGCTTCTTGTTCCTTTGGGTATAGCTTGACATAAACCAACCCTTCCCCATGCCTCTCAGAAGCCATGATTACTACTTGCCTTTATAAAAAAGTAGTATTTCCATCTTTCACCAGCCATATTCTCAAACATACAAAGAAATGGAGTGAATGAACAAACAGTGCCCTGTGCATGCAGCTCTGGCTTGAGACTGCTCTTTTCTAAAATAGACCAAAATTCAAACAAGCGCAGACTTCAGACAATTAGAGGGGAAATAAATGCAGTAAACTTGTCTGAAGCACAGGTGGAGTTATGTCCACGAAATCAGCAAAATAGTTGGCAGGTAGTTTTCACAGCTAACAAATCCAGGCAGATCTCTGCGAAACTAATGACTGTGAGTATTGGGCAAAAGTTCACACATGCACCCTACTGTCCTTTGGCACTCTTACAAGTAAAACATGAAAATCACTTTCTACTTACATATCAAACTCAGATTATGAACCTCGATTAGTTCTGCTGGGAGGGTAGCTGTGTCAGAGTCCTCTGTGTTACTTCAAGGTCTTAAAATTAGTTTTTTGAGGAGAGGGGTCATGTAATTTTGTCACAAGCAAATCCAACAGGTTCCATAACAGAGATACTCAATACTTATAAATATGATTGGCTACTAGCTCGTTCATTATTTTAAGTAGACAGCTTATTAGGCAGATCTGGGATTTTGCCAACTGAATTTGATCCTGGTAACTGAACTACCAGTGAAATGGGTTGTTAACGTCAGCCCCTGAGAAGGTGATAGGAATTACTGGATGGAAATATTGAAATCTAAAGGTTTCTCATCAGGAGAAGTGTCAGGGGGGAAAAAAAGAGGAGAAGTCTGCCAGCTATTTAGACCACTTCTACTGTTTGGTACCACTTCATGGAGAATTCAAGGTGAACTGACTTGATCATGTGATGCCACTTGCATGTGCAGATGGATGCATGCGTGTACACACTCCTGTCTTTCCCCAGAAGATACCCACCCTATACAGCCAAGCTGGCAGTTGAGGAGAAAAAACCCCAAAGGATGTATCGCTTATGTATTTTGAATAATTTCAGCAGTTTTCTTTTGAAAAGAACTGTATTTAAGGGTACAGGTACTCGTGCTGAATAGAGAACGGCCACGAGAGGGCACAATCCAAAGGCTTTTTGCTCCACACCAGGCAACCTTCCTGCAAACTTATTTTACCTAATTGGATTCTGAATCCCAGAGATCTTTATGGTTATCTGTAGCTGCTCTGAGTGGGGCTGGTTTCTCTCTTCCAGTTTATTTAAAAGGCAGAGATTCACTGGAGTGAAAAGCTGAAAGGAAAACAATGCAGGAAGGAAACAGGCAGAGGGGTAAAAGATAAACTGATGGATGCTAGAAGTGCTGGAAATCTAGATCAGAAATTATAAATATTATTTTTTTATAAGATACTGAGAAATGTGACCGTGAATCATCATCTGAGATGATTTGCTCACATCTTTTTTTTTTTTTTAATGCAGACTCCTCAGCTTTTAGAACACAAGCCTATTTTCCCTTGTTGTTTTTTTCTTTTTTTTCTTCCCCTTGGCGTACCAAATCAAAGATTTCAAGTTTAGAAAATAAAAACAAGTTCCTTCCAGAAGAGGAAAGGCATTCTGTATTGATCTGTTTCATCAGACCAAAATGTGAGCATTTGGGGTGAGGGGGTGGACTGGTTTAAAGAACAACCTGAAGAAGGTGGGACCCAGTTTAGAAAAACATACCTGAGAGATGGAAATCCCTGCATGTGCCCATCTCCGCGTGCAGCCAGGCCCACAGGTTTGGATGCAAGCACGGTGGGGAATATCTGAATATGTATTTTACCTGGATTTTATCTGGATGTGTGCCTGAGCGCATGTACGACCTTACACACAGGTGTGCCAGGGCAAAATTGTTTATATCCCTGTTTATATCCCATTCCTGCGGATCAGAATGTGCATCCACGTGTTGTCCTCTGTGCAGGACACCTTGCATGCATGGAAGTGATTCATGCCGAGGAGTTCTTCTATCTGTATCTATATATAGAGATATGCCTAGGAGAAGGCAATCTCAGTTAATGCAACAGAGCTTTGCAACGTTGATTTAGGATTGAAGCTTGGTTCACTGGAAGCAACTGGAAGTTCTGTTATTCATTTTAAGGCTTGGGATTTGGTCCTCAGTGCAAAGAAATTAAATATTTTAATGAAAACAGACCGGCAGCCTCTGATCCACTTAATTTTAGAATTTGCAGCAAATTATTGCAAGTATGCACAAAAAAACTGCTCTCTCAAAAAAAAAGACAAAGACTTGGTATTGTTTTTACCTTGGAATATTTTACTGGTGCAAATGACCCTAAACTTTGCTTGAGCTATTTTAGACGTAAATGAAGAAATCAAGTAAAAAAAAAAAACAACCCAACTTCAACCAAACAAACACCTTTTTTGTTTCTAAATATTTAAAGCCATGTGGGGGAAGGGCTTTCAATTTGGAAAGAACTCAAAGCTGTGGATGTAAAGTGCTTCCCTTCTAACAAAATAGCAGAGGAGAGTCAAGGTTCACCAGAACTGAATTATTTCACATTCTGAATGACCTTGTCAATGCCTCTTTGGGTTAACTTTTCAAGCAAAGGTATTTAAATACAGTCGCCGCTGCTTTTTTTTCCCCCACGAATGCTTGGGGAATAGTTCTTTTTCCCGATTTTCTTTTTTGGTTTACTTTTTTTCTTTCAAAAAAAAAATCTCCCTTTTCTGGCAGCTGATGGTAGGTGAGCATAAAGATAAGGTATTTGTTAATTGTGCCATGATTTCTCCTCCCCCTGTAAGAGGCAACAGTAAGGGAGCAGGAATGAAAGTATGCAACCCGGATGACCGGTCACATATGCTGGGTAAAGAATAATCAGAATAAATCATTTTCCAGTGATCCATAGGCTGAAATGCATTCACAGGAATGGCCACTGTCTAATTGTGGCAATAGGACATTCGTAATAATCAGTCTGCCCGGGGAATAATTGCCAGACGATAACACTAAATTCACTGATTAAATTCTACGCTGCAAAGAATTCATCTAACTCCAGTGGTCACTCATTAGTAAACATTTTGAGCAATTATCTCTCAATAACCATGCTCTTCTCTTCACTCTCTTTAGAGGAACCTTTCTAGTAACCTATTTTTTTTCTGTCTCCTGGGGAACGGAAATGAGAAGTGAAGGGAAGGATGCTTTTGAATGTAATTACAGATTGGCACGCAGTACAAATTCCCCCAAATCTAAACATAGGCAGTAGTAAAGTTAGCAACTAAAAAAGGAAAAAAAAGCTTGCTTTGTATGGAAAAACAGTTCACTTACAGTATAATGTAAAAACGTTTCAAAATTAAGCACCGGTGAAGCATAGAAATTTAAAGCGACAGCACCTTTTTATACACTGAGCATTTTCCAAAGGAAAATGATTCCTGGGTATTAAGAGAAATTAAGAATAAGCCACATTATAATGTCAGAAAGGATAATCGCTTTCATTATGAAAAAAAGCCTTAATAATTTAACAGTGTATAGTTAAAATTAAATATCTTTGCATTTTACTCAAAAGAAGATACTCTCAATTGCATAGCTTCAACTCTACCTATTATACGAATATAGCTTGAACTAACAGGGTTTGATCTTGAATTCTGCTGCAAATTGCAAGTAAAGGAGCTTCAACTGAATTGTTAAAGGATAGAAGGAAGGATCCTTGGCCTCAGAGGGAGAGCACCCTGTAGCTGCAGGTTCCTGCTGGAGCACCGCAGCAGCCACCTCACGCAGGGCTGTCCCTCCAGTCCCCCATGCCTGGGCCCTCAAGGGTTCTGCCAATCTCCCCACGGGCTCCTGTGCCACCCGAGTGCTGCTTGGGAGCAGGTGCTGCCCACAGAGTCCCGTGTGCGAGCCCTGGCCAGCCCTTCCAGAGGTGGAGAGTACCTGGGCAGGCTCCCCTCTGCTTGCATGGTCAGGTTTCTCTCCTAAAAAGGTGCATGAGCAAAGAGGAGAAAGTGAAGAGAAAAACAGATATGAGCAAACTCCCATGCTATATATACTGCTACACTTTCTTTCCATTCAGTAACTCCTTCCATTAAACCTTTTACCATATATGCACTACTTCTTCGAGCTTGTGTTTTTAACCGTTTCTCACATCATTTGCTGGTGTCACCCGCGCTGCTAGACTGCTCCTTTGGCATCACAGCCCTTCTCCTGGAAGGGGCTTTGCGCAGCAGTAACGCAGAGAGGTGGCCTCTCCAAAGTTTCGCGAAAGGGAAATGCGGAAAAGCAATCAAAAGGGGCCCAGAGTAATCCCTCGTCTCCTTTTTCAGCTGCTCGCTGCTATGATAACAATCCAGGCTGTTGACATCGCTGTTTATATGAGCATGGAAGTGATGAAGGCATTATCACTGTTGGGCTGTGGGTCTTTCCACAGTAGTCAGGCAGGAGGAGCAGGATGATTAGAAATGGAAAAAGACCCTTGCAAATCAGCTGTGGCAAATGTAAAGGCAGGACAAAAGGGTAAACAAAATGTAATTATGGAAGTGATACCACCCCCAAATTTCAGGAATCTCCCTTTTACCTTCAGTTTGATGAACAGTATATATTTCCAAAGCTTTGATCCTGACCATTAATTCAGACCTAAAAGGAAAGGCTCCGAAATCCTTAAGAAATATCTGCAGAAAATGAAATACAGAAATTTTTTTTTCCTCAGGACACTTGAAGAATTTATTTTATTGTCACACTGAACCTTTTGGAAACAAAGATCCTGTTATAAAGTGAATGTGTAACCATAATAAGCCAGATCCTAGGGTCTCGATTCGGTTTTAGCACAGGCCAAACTCTGATTTCAAAATGAGCTTGTCTGAGAACAGTGACCTCTTAAAAACTGCAGGATTCATACCGTTTGTGCTGTGTGATCGTAACAAACTAGTTGTGAATGTGGAGAGAATTCAGAAAAGCTTCGTTTTTTCCTAACGTGAAAGCATGCTTTTTATCCTCAACCTTGCACCATTCCCAGTCTCCTTCTAAAAAGACCTATGAAAGGGAAAGTGTTTTTAACTGCTATAAAACCTTTTATTAGCTATGCAGGTTTCAGGATTTTGTTTCATTCAGAAATATTAGGCTCTGATAAGCTTCCTGCATCTTTTTTTCTTTAGAATCTTAATCCACCATTTGTTTTTGAAAATGTAGCTAACCACATCCAGAGAGGCTGTTATTGTAGCTAATAACCTACAAGGAGGCTGCTATCCCTGTACCAGGACATGTCGTAGGCTACCTTGCTCAAGCTCACTTCCCTCAAGTAAAGAAAAAGCAATTACTCATGTACTTTCACAATACCCCTCAAATATTTTTAGTAATGAGGAAGAATTCTACTTTCACACATAGAGGAGCAGTTGAAAAGCTGTTTCAGAGGGTTCTTGAGGTCCTGTTTCTTTCATGTAATGTCTGTCAAAAAGTGTACATGCATCACTGTGCTTCTGGCCTGTGCGGAAGGTAATAGGAATATTTGCTGTTGCAGATACGTCACTTTGCAACTATTCTCAACTCCCACTAGCATGGAAATAGCAGAATGTGAAATACCATGCACGAGCACTTAGCAGCATGAGGTTATTCTGTACTGCAGGGCTGCCTGGCTTTGCAGATTAGATGGGTCATACAGCTTCTCTGCACATCCCTCCTGCTTTCTCCAGACCAGAGGACCAGACCAGTTTGTCTTGTCCACGTCCAGCACAGCTGATCTGCTCATGCACCCAGCACAGTTGATTTGCTCACACACAGGACCCCTGCTAGTGCCAGAAGTGCTGTCTGTGCCCAGCTTGGTTTCTCGAGAATACAAAATAAGTATGGCAATTCCCAGGAATACAGGCTTATTCCACACACCAGTCTGTGAGCTCTGGGGAGAGAGAGCACCTGGGAAGAAGCTGCTGGTGCCAGAACACCTTCTGCAGCTTGGTCTAAGCCACTCTTTTCCCACCAAGGTTTGCTTGGGTAGAGGCAGCCGGCAGAATGGGTTGGATGGAGAGTCTTGGTTGGCAGTAACCCGCCCTTGGCACATCACCTGCCTTCAGGTTCCCTTGAAGCCCCTCAGAAAGGATTTATCATGACTGGAAAGGGGTAACCTAAAGTTAGAAGCTTGCTTTAGTAGAGGAGAGTCAGGGGAATAAAGGCACAGGCTGGCTGGTCCTCACAGGCCTTAGAATCCCTTAGTATCCATTCATATAGGGAACGCTCTTTATAACATCCCTGTGCACAAGGCAGCCAGCCTTTTGGACCAGACTCCCTTTGGACTGGAGGAATGTCATTGTACAGCTCCTCATGCTCTGAAATTGAGACAGGAGTGAGATTCGTGTCTATCACCTGGCCTCTGCTCCAATACAGCTAGCAGCTTTGACAGTGTTTGATTTTCAGGATGGAAAAAAAAAACGGCATCAGCCGTTCGGTCATTATTGAATGAATCTTAAAAAATAAGAGAAAAAGAGTAATTCCATCATGCCTTGCTCTGTCTTTTTTTATAAGCTGCTTCATTTTCTAAAGCACAGTGCTGCTGGTTCGTGTAGCTCCCTGAGAAGTTAATGTTGCTCACTCTGGAGACTGGCATCAGCTGTCTGTGAGAAGCAGTTAACACAAACCATGTGTTTCCATATCTCAGTGACAGTTAAAGTCTACAATTTCACACTCTCACTTAGAGGGAAAACAAAACCAAAACACTGTGCCCTTTGGACACTGTAATTCAGAAATGTCTCTCTCTTTGACCTGGGAATACCTCAAGGGAAAGCTGAATGTATCAGTGCCAGGACTTCACAGAGAAGAAAAGCAACAGGTAGCTCAAAGGGCAGCACAGCCTGCCAACAAACTTTAGAGGTCAGCAACTCTTGAATTGGCAAGTGAACACAAGGGAGATGTCTCTTGTGATTTTGCTCCACTTCTGTCTCACCTGAGGATGGGTGAGCAGGGGAGTGGACAGGGAGCCTGTACTTGGGAATTCAGTTGCAGTGGGAACCAAGAAGAGCCTTGCTACAACGAGGGCAATTTTTCCTGTATGGGTCCAACGACTTCTGTTTTGATCAACACTTGCTGTTTTTAGGGTGCAAAGTTTTGGTTCGCTGACAAGAAGAATTACTGCACAGAAAATTGGGTAAACAGCTATGGGTAGCTCAAGAATAATATTAATGAAAAACTGATAATTATGAACACTGTTTCTTCCTCGCTGAGGCCAGATATCTGCACATTGCAAATCTGTGACCCCAGTCCATCCTGGCCTCCAAGCTGAGAAGGAACAAAAGACGTCATCAGGGCTCTTTTCTTTGTTAAGAAAAGAGAAAAGTACCTCTCTTGAAAAAATAATATCACCACCACCCCCCAGCTAATTCATTCTCTCTTAACTTCTTCATGCTCTAGTGATCAAATCATTAAACAGCCCTCATTATTCATTCCAACTTCTGCCAGGGATATGAGCTCTGTATCCGAGAAACACCTCCTCACCATCACAATCATCATCATGACATCTCAGCAAGTTGATACAATTATGCCAGAGAACCATCCCCATAATTATACAGTTCTTTAGCTCATTTCTCAGTGTATTCACCATTACTATAATCACAGCAAGTACAGTGTGTTAAATTAGGAACAGGATCTACAGCTAACAGCTCACAGGATGAAAAGTCTGCCTGCTGCAATTCTTCAATTCTTTACAATATAACTGCAAACTTCTTAAAGCTGAGGCTTATATTTTAGCATGTGTTTGCTTTTGAAACAATTGACATTCACCACACATTTTAAGATGCAAATGAAAGATGTCTTTTTACAGAGGGAGAAAGGGTAAACCTCTTTCCCACATAATTCCCAAAGCATTGCTAAAGAATTGGCAGGACTGGACCTCATTCCCTAACCAGGTATTAGGTGCAGATTTTCATGCACGTGGTACATACGGACTGCCATCATAAAGCATTTTTTGCCTTTCAGCTAACAGTGATCACAAAGACAGCTCGAGCAAATGAACTCTTAGCAGCCACTGATGCTTATTTGCCATGAGATGCTTTCCATTAGTGACTATATTGTTACTATGAAAAATGCTCTGGTTAAGATATTATGCTGGAAAACAGGCAAATATATACTTTTCTAAAAAAAGAATTTTCACAAAATACAAACTGAGGAGGGGGTGAAGGAAGGTTAGAACAGAAGAACGATAAACATTTAAAGAGCCAAATAGGAAACCTAGGGCACTTCATGCCTGTGGAAAAAGTAACAGAAATCTCTTTACCAGAATGCAAGCAGACATACTAACAAGTTCTTCCTGTCTATTTCCATTTACCAAATCAGGCACAGCCAAGAAAATGTTGCACTTTGAGATTTCCAAGGAAGGCAGTGAATTATCGGTGGTGGAGCATGCTGAAGTGTGGCTCTTCCTGAAGGTCTCCAAGGCCAACCGGAGCAGGACAAAAGTCACCATCCGCCTATTTCAACAGCAGCGGCAGCCAAAAGGCAATTCTGAAGGAGCAGAAGACACGGAGGATGGGGGGCTGAAAGGTGAAAAGAGTGAGACTTTGATTTCAGAAAAGGCAGTGGACACCCGTAAGAGCACTTGGCACATCTTCCCCGTATCCAGCAGTGTCCAGAGACTCCTGGACCAGGGCAAGAGCTCTTTGGATGTGCGGATTGCCTGTGACCTGTGTCAAGAGACTGGAGCCAATCTGGTGCTACTGGGCAAGAAGAAGAAAAAGGAAGATGACGGGGAAGGGAAAGAAAAGGAAGCTGGAGAATTCACAGGAGAAGAGGAGAAGGAGCAATCCCATCGGCCCTTCCTGATGATGCTGGCCCGGCACTCAGAGGACCGGCAGCACAGGCGGCGGAGACGAGGCCTGGAGTGTGACGGCAAAGTCAACATCTGCTGCAAGAAGCAGTTCTTTGTCAGCTTCAAGGACATAGGATGGAGTGACTGGATCATTGCTCCTACAGGTTATCACGCCAACTACTGCGAAGGAGAGTGTCCCAGCCATATAGCAGGCACGTCTGGTTCATCATTATCTTTCCACTCCACTGTCATCAACCACTACCGCATGCGGGGCCACAGCCCCTTTGCCAACCTCAAATCGTGCTGCGTGCCCACCAAGCTCCGGCCCATGTCCATGCTCTACTATGACGATGGCCAGAACATCATTAAGAAAGACATACAGAATATGATTGTGGAGGAGTGTGGCTGCTCGTAGACGCTGGTGTGTGTCAGACCCTTCTTGTTGACAAGAAAATGTATCAAAAGCCCAAGAAGAAGAAAGACCAGACATGAAATAACCTTTTTTTGAGTGAAACAATCATCAGAAATACAAGCGGAAAACAAAAAGAGAGAGAGAAAAGAGAGAGAGAGAAAAATTAAAAAAAAAAAAAGACTTATGGAGGATCAGAAAAGACTTCAGCTATAAAAAAGGAAGAAAGCTTCTTGAAGCTGGGCTTGAACAAGATACGTCTGAATGGTGGTATGGGTTGGGGGTTTCCCCTTCCTTTCAGTATGCTCCTTATCTTATTCCATAGTATACTAAACATTAGTTACTGCTAGGGGAAGGAAGGTCTGCTCCCTCCCTTAGTTACCCATCAGTTCAAGCCATGGTAGCAGCTCATCTAACCTGCAGAAATTTGGACAAAGCCCAAAATGTCATTGAAAAGCCATGTGTGTGATTCACTGCAGCCACTGGCGCTTTCCCCCCACATTTACAGAGCGACTGAGCAGGCGTGTGGTGTTCGTGTTTGTATCTATATGGCCGTGTATTTATTACATACATGTCCCTATACATACAGACAAGAGACACGTACACATCGTTAACGTCGATCAAGGGACTATAGTGTGCAGGTGTATACACCTTCATCTTCTGCACTACATTTACAAAAAAAACAAAAAAAAAGGAAAAAAAGGAAAAAAGAAACATGAAAAATGAAGAAAAAACAGAACAAAAAATGAATGAAAGAATAAAAGTTACATTCTGTAAAGGTGCTTACAATGTTAGAACTATGCAACCTAGATGGTTTGAAACTGTTTACCTGCAAGAGAAAGAAAAAAAAAAAAGAGAGACTTTTTTTTTAAATGGAAGTAACTTGTTTTAAAAAAAAAATCTTCAGTGAGAGATACTTGAAAGGAACATGTTTGTCCAGTTACTGGAGTCAAACATTTCTATATTTTGTAAAAAAAATTTTTAATCGTTTACTATTTGCACTACAATGGTGTCTGACCTGTCTAATCTTTATTTAACAAATATTTGCAAGGGAGGGTGGTTGGGTGTGGGAGGGGTTGAGAGCTGCACTTATTGTGAGCTATACAAGAACTGCTACAGCACACAAAATAGCTATTTTTATTATTATAATAATTATTATTATTTTGTACCTTAAAATGAATAGACACATACACCAAAGACATTTGTGCAAGCCTCTAAAAAGTCTGTTTGTGGTTGGTACCATTCACCTGTAATGAGTTAGGGTTTGAATTAAGAGTCAGTGGGTTGATTACATTCAGGCTAGAATATCTGTTAACCAGTTAAATTCAAATAGTGCCCTCAACAGAAAATTGCCATTTGAAGTAAGCCCAAAAAAAAATCCCTGGGCTTTGGATCCAAGGTGCTTGGGTCTGAGGTCCATCTGAGCATAATTGTACTGTTTTGTATGTACAACGCTAAACCTGGCCCTGCTGCACAGCAAACGTGCAGTGTAGGGAAACAACTCTGTCCAAGGGATATACATATATATGTATATATTTCTGTATGTATATATGTATGTATACACAAGGTATAAGCACTTCTGGCTTTATTTTACTGTTCTTAAAACGATGAATGTTTGTGTGCAAAGCACAGTATGTTAAAAGATTGTTTCTTACTGCCGAGTGGGAGGCCACATGTTTAAAATGGTATTTGTGCAAGAGAAACCTAAAGTGCTGGGATACACTTCAAAAGTGTCGGTGTAAAATTGCAAGCAGCCTTGGGCCCTGTCCACCACTGCTCCTGCAAATATACAGAAAACGGCAGTTGTGGTTGGATTTCTGTTTGGAACACAGTCTTTGCTGAAATACTGGCTTTCTCAACCACCACCCTCTAGCATGACAACTCTTCATGGGTTTGCGCATTACCTGTAAGACCTAATTTCCAGTGTCAACGCCTAACCTGAAGGGTCCAACCCGTAGGGCATAGGTAGATAGTTGTTTGGTTTTGGTTTTGGTTTGGTTTTTTTTTTTTTTTTATTTTTCGCTGTTATATTTAAAAGAATGTTTAACTTACAACATTTGTCTTTGGGTAGGGGGCGATGATAAGAGGGAATGGGAGAAACCTTTAGGCCCTGTTTACACTGAGTTTGATAACCCTGAGCCTGAAGCTTCAGACTCTCATAGGTTTGCCAAACCAAGCCCCAGTTAGCCACCTTCTGATGCGACAGGCTTGTAAATGCCTCTCTCAGAATGAAGCACTAACACGGCTCCCCGTCTTGTTGAGAGCACAGTCTGTTAAAAAAAAAGAAAAAAAAAAAAAGAAAAATAAAAAAGAAGAAAAAAGATAGCACAATACAACCCGGTCACACTGGCTAGGGATAGTGTGTTAGCACCTTCATGGCGAGAACCATGGTTAAACAGTGTAATCAGGGCCTTCATTTTTTTGTCAGCCAAAAGTGTTTGTGTGTGCATGTGTGCGTGTGTGTTCTCTGCGTGTGCATATGTGTGTGCGCATGGGCGCATGTCAGTATTTGTATGTATCTACAGAGTTAAAAAAAAGAAAAGAAAAAAGAAAAAGAAAGAAGGAAGGAAGGAAGGAAGGAAGGAAAGAAAGAAAGAAAGAAAGAAAGAAAGAAAGAAAGAAAGAAAGAAAGAAAGAAAGAAAGAAAGAAAGAAAGAAAGAAAGAAAGAAAGAAAGAAAGAAAGAAAGAAAGAAAGAAAGAAAGAAAGAAAGAAAGAAAGAAAGAAAGAAAGAAAGACCCTTTCCTCTGTTGAATAGATATCAACATACATGCTTATAGCTAAGTTTTCTATCTAATTTATTCCACAATATTTAGATTGCATAGTACAGCTAATGGGTTATACATTTATGTACTTTTTATACAATGCATTTTTTTACAGACTTGTTTGCAATTTGCAAAAAAAAAAAAAAGT
>VYZT01021191.1:0-12414 GCA_013400735.1 Pomatostomus ruficeps
TGAGCTAGACTTTGGATTTCCTTTCTAGTGGCATGAATGAGGAGAAACCAGTCCCTTTCCTGTGTGATTCACGCTGCCTGTTTTAGATGTGCCTCTTAGGTGGAGATAAATCACGCCCTGGTTGCTGAGGAAATACGGGATAATTTTGAGCAGGTTTTTATAATTGTCCCATTCATAATACCCACAGCCCCTTCCCACTGGGTCATTGTGAAAGCAGCTCTTTCTCACTGTGCTGGAGGAGTAGTGGTAGTCAGGTAAAGACCTTTCAACCACAGCTCCCTCCCTACAGGAGTTATTTTTAGTGCTGACAGGAGCTGAATTCAAGAGAATGAGCTGCAACTGAGGAGCTACTGCAGCAGAGCCCCTCCTGCCCAGCCGGGATGGGGACACTGAGGAGGATAAAGCACCATGAGCACAAAACTCAACCACAATTAACCCACTCTGTCTCCAGATTATCGTCCTTCTTTTCACCATCTTGTCTTTTTGCCTGTTGGAAAGATGCAGAAAGCAGGCTTGGATTATAACCAGGTCTGGTGTGCAGTCCTGCAGATCAGATTTAAAACCACCTGGAGATTGTCAGTGTAAATTGTTTAGCTGCCCTAAAGAAGATTTTGCTGACTCAGGGCTTATAGTCTTCAACCAAAACCGGGTACCCTTGCAGACACCCTTCAATGTCTTTGTAAAGGACTTGGATGCAGCAATCGCAGGTATAATAAGTAAGTTTGTTGGTGACATTAAACCGGGAGGACAAAGAGGGCCTGCAGAGAGGCCTAGACAAATTAGAAGGCTGAACAATCATAGAATCATGGAACGGTTTGGGTCAGAAGGGACCTTAAAGATCATCTCATTCCACCTGCCGTCTGTGGGCAGGGACACCTCCCACTGTCCCAGGGTGCTCCAAGCCCTGTCCAACCTGGCATTGGACACTTCAGGGATGGGGCAGCCACAGCTGCTCTGGGCACCCTGTGCCAGGGCCTCCCCACCCTCACAGGGAAGGATTTCTCCCTAATTTCTTAACCTACTCTTGTCAGTTTGAAGCAGTTTCCCCTCATCCTGTCACTCCAAGCCCTCATAAATAATCTCTCTCCATCTTCCTTGCAGGCTCCCTTGAGGTACTGGAAGGTCCCAGTTATGTCACCCCCAAAATCCTTTGTTCTCCAGGCTGAACGGTGAAGGTTGACGAGGGCAAGTGCTGCATTCTGCACCCAGGATGGAGCACTTTGGGTGCAGGGGCACACTGGGGAATGGGAGGCTGCAGAGCAGCCCCACAGGAGGGACCCTGGGGTCCTGGTTGATAGGAAGTTGTATGAGCCAGCAGTGCCCTGGAGCCAGAATGGCCAACCAGGTCCTGGGGGGCACCAGGCCCAGCATCACCAGCCGGGCCAGGGAGGGGATTGTGCCACTCTGCTCTGCTCTGGGGCAGCCTCACCTCAAGTGCTGGGACAGTTTTGAGCACCACAATATAAAAAAGATCTAAATCGATTACAGAGCATCTAAAGGAGGGACGCTGGGATGGTGAAGGGTCTGTACAAAGAGCGGCTGGGGTCACTCGGCTTGCTCAGCTGGAGGAGACTGAGGGGAGAGCTCATCTCAGGCTGCAACTTCCTCCCAAGGGACAGCAGAGTGACAGCTCCAATCTCTGCTCCCTGTGACAGGGACAGGGCCCAGGGAAGGGCTGGAGCTGGGCCAGGGGGGTTTAGGTTGGATTTTGGGAAAGGTTCTTCCCCAGAGGGTGCTGGGCACTGCCCAGCCTCCCCAGGGAATGGGCCCGGCCCCGAGGCTGCCAGAGCTCCAGGAGCATTTGGACGGCGCTCTCCGGCACAGGGTGGGACTGTAGGGGTGTCTGTGCAGGGCCAGGGGCTGGACTCTGGGATCCCTGCAGGTGTTTCCCAGCTCAGGAGGTTCCATGATCCTGTAGCATGCACACATCAGCCTGCCCACCCTGGCTGGGAGACAGCTGGAAGCCCGTAATGGGATGCTTGGTTCAGGGTGTGAGCAAGGCACATTTCTGACACAGGAGGTTGTTCAGGGATTAGAAGCTTCTCACCATATTCTTTTTAATCAGCCTAACGTGCCTGGGGACAGCCAGGAGTGTGTTTTATAGGCTGAACCCTACAAATAGATCAAGGCTGAAGAACTGGAGATGCCTCTGCACCTGTAATCACATCAGCTCTCTTTAGCTTATGGTTTGATGTAAGCTTGCATTTCCTACCTCCAGGGAATCAGAATGGCTTTTTTCAGCCTTATTAATCAGCTTAATTAAGACAATACACCTTCTACTGTGTACCTACTGCTATCAAGGAGCAGCTCAGCTTTTCTTAACTTGCAAATTTGCTGCCTACTGGGATTTCTCACTGAAAGCCTCAGATTTAATCCACGTTTTGGAAAGAACTCCTTATCGTATTGGGAACAAAAGAGTTATTCACTGTTGTGTATTCACTTCAAGGTAATGGGTAAATATAGAAACGAAACGAAACTCTGGGATGATCGTTTGGCTGTACTGTTTGATTGGCCGGGTGTATTTTATCCTGCTTCCCATAGCATTCCTCCTTTCATTTATCTGTGCAATTGTCTGGACTGGCAGGTTGAGGTCTATCAATTATTTCCCTCTCTGTTACACTAAATTACAAAAGACCAGATTTCTCACCTGCCAGACTGTGCCTTCCGTACCCTTCTGTCTTCAGAAGGGTTTGCAGTCCCTTCTGAAAATATCAAAGGAAGTCTTTAAAGCCCAGCCAGATTTTCATTGTTGGGAGTCTCCAACTTCATCAAAAGAAGAGACAGTCTAGACAAAACACCTACAAACTTCACTCTCATCTAAAAATGTAACTGTTGTTTTTGTGGGGAACCTTTCGCAATTTCTGACCAGATCCACCCAATAAATTACATCTTTGCTGCTTTGAGTTCTGCCTCTGTTTCATGAATCCTCATGAAGACACGTTTGAAAGAGCACTCCCCTCCCTCTCATCTACGCTGGTGACCCTCCAGAGTGTCAAATCCAAGAAATACTGAATTATGAGGGATCTCACAGGCCATCATTTCTGTGCTTTGAGAGTTACGCACATTGGAGAACTCCTGGAAAGCCACTGAAAATCTCATGAAAATTTGCCATCCATCACACTGGGACATCCAGGACACGCCGTGGTGGATGTCTGTGGAGTTTCTACAGAGGCTCCATGCCTGGGAAACCCCTCACCAAGAACGTCACACCTACATGATGGATAATGGGCCATCCCAAAAGCTTCCCACACTCGGCTGCCAATGGCTTCTCGAAACTCTGCCTGTGCACCTCTTAATGATTCCTGCTTTGAGCTCTACTCCAGCCTTTTCATATCCCGTAGACCTTATTTCTGCCTGGAAAATCACTTCTGTTTCTGCTTTGTTCTGGTTTCGGTGGTAGCTCCAGTGGAGACTCACAGCACAGTCTGTGAGTGTCAGATGGGTTCTTGTAGGGTTTTTCCCTTTCCAGGTTCTTGTAACAGACTAGAAACATCTAAAAGGCTTGGAAAGGAGGAACATGAAGAGCCAGCTGCCTCCAGGAGCAGTCTCTAGCAAAGCCAGACCTTGGCCATGCCTTTCTGAGGGCAGGCACAGGCCACGAGCTCCTGCACATGGACAGACTGAATGAAATCAGGCGTGGCCACCTCCTGCCCATGCATTCCCCAGGCAGAATGAGTGCAAACATAAGCAAACCTGTCCCCCAGATAAAAAGCCACCCGAGGAATAGCCCTGACACAATCACAGCCCACTGAGGAAATCATGGCAGTGACTGACTCTGGTGTCTCCAGGACAGTTCTGGATGGGATGGGCAGTGAGGTGGGAGCACAGCGCTAAAGCAGATCCACCCAATCCATCTGAGGCTGCCACAGGACCGTGGTCCCTGAGGTGACAGGTGTCCAGTGTCCATGCTGGAGTGCACCTCCCTCACCAGGGGACAAGGCAGACAGGCCATTCCCTGATGGGAGGAGTGCAGATGAGAACAGAACTCGCTTTAACACTGTTAAAGGTCCCGTCTGTCCTAGGCACAGTGCCCTCCACGCAGAGAAGAGAAAGTGATTCCTGGGACACAGAACCCTGCTGTGACCAGAGGGTGTTCTGCCTTCCCTCTAAAAACCCAGCTGCAGCCCCGTGGGGCTGTGCATCCCTCAGCCCACCCAGGGCACCCACAGCCCATCCTGTGTGCCAGCACCGACACTGGGACGGTGCTTTCCTCCATCCCACCCATCCCGGAGCCTCCTCCCACACAGGTGCAAAAGACAATTCATTTAAACTGAGGGAATTCACAGGCAGCATTAAGGAATGAGAATTCTGGGGTGAAACAGAAGCTTTTGACATCAGGACTCGGTTTGAGTGCTCACACTGGGCGGAAGGTTGGAAGCTCATGTTGTGACATCCCTGCTGGTTGCTGTGGTGTGAACAGTGAAGGGACTCTCAAGCAGAGCGTTTCTAATTCCTTTTTTTTGACAGATGTCATTCAGTGCAAATCCACTTGGCTGCATTACCTGGAAGCTGGGGGATGTGGAGGATTAAGAAGCAGGTAATTGCCAAAGATTAAGGGAGCAGTACCTGGAACTATTGAATCACCAAAGACAACGCAGATGAGATGGGTTCATCTGTTTAGATCAGTCCCACATTCTTGCAGGAGCAGCAGAGCCAGAGGAATGCAGAGCCTGCACACATCGCTAATAACGAATTGTTCCATTGTGATTTGTAATGGGAAGGTTCACTAATTAGAAGGAGTTTTAAAGCTGTGGGGGGTTACCCTGGCAGTGGCCAAGGTCTATGGGCAGGCCCAGAGTTCCCTGGTGCTCTCCTGGGTTGGGAAATCATGAGCAGAACTTGTGCAAACTCCCCACCTCTGGCTGCCATGTGCTGGACCAATGCCTGGTGCTCAGTACTGGTTTCACCCAGCTCTTTCTGGTGCTGGTGCCGTGAGCAGCAGATGGGGTGAACTGTGTGGGACAGCGAGGGGGGCAGGGAAAGGGTGGGGGGCAAGGCTCTGGGTGAGGCAGTCGGTGCCTAATCCATACCCTGACCCAGAGAGGGGAGCGGGACCTCCCTGCTGGGGCTGTGTCCCAAAGTGCCACGTGCCACACGCAGCTGCTCTGGGTCTCCAGAGCCCCGGCCATCTTCACAGTGCCCGAGGGACTCTGCCACCCCACAGAGCCAGCAACGGGTGATCTGCAGGGCTCCAAGGTGGAAGGAGCTGCCAAGGACCCTCCCTACCACAGGATCAGGCTGCTCCTGCTGCTCATGCCTCCCACAGCTCCAGGTAGGGAGCTGACTCTGATGTTCCTCATGAATGAGGGAGGACATCCCACCAGTCCCTTTTGCTCCCAGCTCCATGGCAGCTGCAGACTGTGGGAACCTTCACCTGCTGGCAGTGGATGCTGCTCTGGTGGAAAGCCCTGAGTGGCAGCTCTGCTCCCTGCCTTTGATACGGATCGATGGCGTGAGGAGCCCTGAACCTGCAGCCTGGTCTCCTGGGAGAAGGGCAATGGAGCGTGTGGGCCACGGCTGGAAATCAGATGCCCTGTGGGTGATTCATTGACATTCCCTCTGCTCATGAACCAAAAGATCATCTGTCCTGTCCAGACAAGTTTCACCAGCGCGAGCAACAGCTAAAAGCCAACAATATTCCAAAATGACAATATCTGAGAGCCTGGAGCTGCCAGGAACCACCTGTGGGAAACACCCGCAGGTGTTCTCAGGGAACATCTGGTGGGCACTGCTTAAGGAATGTGAGCAGTGCAACACCTTTCCTGGCACAGAGAAAGCCACCAAAGACCATGGCAGGCTCCAGGCTGATGAAGGTTACACATTCTCCAGCCTCACCACCCCAAAATCCACAGGGCAAGCAGCTCTGTTCACACCAGCTGGATGCCAAGTGGGGAAGTCCCAGTAGCACCCGGCCAAGGGAAGGTTGAACGCCAGGCACACACCACCTCCGCCACTGCAGATACCACCCCGCTGGCTGAGGTGAGGAAGGAGGGCACTCCACAGAAGGAGGGCACCTTCTGTGCCCAGGAGCTCCTGCTGCACTGGCCACAGGGTAAAGATCTCTGTGGCCATGGCTCAGCCCTGGCCTCCAGAGAGTCTCCTTTCCCAACAGCTTGGGATGTCCTTTCATGCTTCTGGTGTCTCTAAGAGCCCTGGGAAGGGCTTCTGGCAGACAGCTTGTGGCTCTCGGGGTGACCTGTCAGGTGTGGCTGCCACAGCCTGATCCTCCATCCCCCCAGCTGCTCTGGACACGTGCAGTCTGTGTCTGCTTGAGATCGGGGCACCTCCAGTCCTTGACAGGAATCTCAGTGCTGTGCCAGGGCAAAACCAAATCTCCTCTAAGGTCTGCTTGGTCACAGAATCATGGAATCACTGAGGCTGGAAAAGGCCTCTAAGATCAAGTCCAACCATTCCCCCAGCACTGCCAAGGCCACCACTAAACCATGTCCCAGGTGCCACAGCCACACGCCTTCTGAACGATTCTAGGGATGGTGACTCCAAAACTGCCCTGGACATCCTGTGCTAGGGCTTGACAACCCTTTCAGGGAGGAATTCTTCCCTAATATTCAGCCTAAGCCACTCCTGGCACAACTTGAAGTTCTTTCCTCTTGTCCTGTCCCTGTTCCCTGGGAGCAGAGCCCGACCCCCCCGGCTGCCCCCTCCTGCCAGGGAGTTGTGCAGAGCCAGAAGGTCCCTCCTGGGCTTCCTTTTTTCCAGACCCCTCACAGCCCCCCTGATCCCTCAGCCACTCCTCATCAGCTGCTGCAGACCCTTGACCTTGCAGGTGCATTGTTGGGTGTTCAGCAGCACCTCTGTTCGTGCTCGCCCTTCCCAAGATCTCAATCTCACAAGAAGGCACCTGGAGCTCTGTTTCAGGGAACAGAGGTCCCAGCCCTGGAGGTCTGTCACACATCCATGAGCTGGGCTGGCCAGGATGGAACTTTAGAATGAGAATCATTGTGAGACAAACAATGGGTAACAACAGAGTAACAAAGCTCCTCCAGCACAACCCCGGAACTCCCTCCTGTGCGAAGAACTGTGGTCCTGCAGCTGGGATAGGTCACCCCCCAGCCAAGATATCTTGACATCTCAGGTAACAAAAAACCCTTTCATGTCCAATCATGAACCTCCTGGGTCTGGTGAAAGTTCAGTCTGTATCAGGAATAGCAAGGACAGGCCAAGGAACCTTGGAAAACTTCTGATGACACCCAGTCAGACCTCAGATACAAAACTGCCCAGATCCAAAACTCCCCCGCATCTACCAAGCAGAAGAATGTCATAACTAAACATTAATTTTTATTTGGACCTTTAGAAAAATCATGGTTTGGCTGGGCCCTGCCCCAAGCTTGTGCTGTTGTGTAATCAGTTTTGTGGACTCTGGGGAAGACTGTGGGACTGGAGCTACAGGACATCAGTATCACCTTTCCACCCAAACTGTTGTGAGAAACGTGGTCAGGGAGGATGTCACATAACCGATGAAAATCATTACAGAAAGAACTCAATATAAAGTGAATAAATCAGGTTGATTTATCAGAATTGGATTGATTTATCAAGATTGAGCAGAATCCTGCCTACAGCAGCAACAAGCATCTACACCATGCTCTGGAAGATCAAGACCAGCAATAAGATCAGCTAAAGCATGATTCTGCTCTGTGGTGGCCCTGAATTAACACGGTGATAACGGCATCTGGGAAGAGAGTCTTGATCTCCACACCAGCCTGCAAAAACCTGCCAGGGAGCAGCACAGGCAGACGGAGCTGGGCAAATTGATGGAGGCGTGAATGGGTTCTGGCTGGGATGGAGAAAATTTTCCCCATGGAAGCCCGTGGGGTGCTGTGTTTTGGATCTGTGGCTGTGCTGGTAACACACCAGCGTCCTGGCTACTGCTGAAGGGTGAGTGCACAGCAGCTTCTCCCCTCTGTCCCCACCAGGAGTAGTCTGGGGGATGTGAGAGGTGGGGATGGAACACGGCTTGGACAGCTGTGATCTGAGCTGATCAAAAGGACGTCCCACATCCTGTGACATCAGGCTCAGCACTGAGAGCTGGGCGGAAAAGGCCACCAAGGGGGCACGTTTGTGGTTATGACCTTTGTGTTCCCAAGGAACCAGCAGGTGTGACAAAGCCTTGCTTTCCCAGAAACACATGACTGGCATGGCAAACAGTGCATGATTTCCTTGGTTTTTCCTTCTTGCACACCCAGCTTTGCTCTACCTCCTCAACTCTCTTTATCTTGACCCATGGGAGTTCTCAGAGCTGCCCCTCTCTCCCTGCTCCCACTGGGGAGAGGGGTCAGGCAGTGCTGGCTGGGATCTGGGCTGCTGGGCAGGAACACCACGCCCAAGCTGCCCTGCAGGGAAGCTCCCTGGGCCAGTGCACAGTCAGCCTTGGATTTGTTGCAGCTTATCGAGGGTCTTGCACTTTTCTCTGGATGGCAACACTGCAGCCAGAGGGAGAACCACGGTGTCCTCTTTTCTATCACCTCTTCTGAGAAGGCCCAACCCACACCATCTCTTCTTTTTCTTGGGCTGTAGCACAATGACCCTTGAGCAGCCACCCAACCATCCCAGCCTGCCTTCCTTCAGGGGCAGCCCCCTCAGCGTGCAGTTAAACCCCTAACCTTGGGCTGCCTGCAAAGAAAAGCTCAGGACAGAGAGGGAGAGACTCTGCTCCCCATCTGCTTCATCAGGCAAGATTTCCTGCTCCTACAGTCTCACAGATACTCACGGCCTTTATTTCTTGATTTTCCCACCTGATCTATTGCCCTCTGCTGCCATGACTTTATCAGCCAGCACCACTCTGAGCTGTGGCTTTCCCTTCCTCTGTGAGCTGAACCTTCCTGCGGAGGGAAGCACAATCCAGCCGGCTCCATAAACATTATTGCCATCCACACACAGCTCAGAGCCTGGGCCAGAGGCAGCATTCTGCATCTCTTTGGAGGTAACAGAAACAGTCCTGGGAGAAGGGACTGTGCTGGGTGACAGAGATGGATAAAGTGCTGGGATCCCAGGGGATAACTGCCTGGAGATATTTGACTCCTCTTGCAGGAAACTGTAATGAACAAGGAGCAAAGAACAGTTGTTGACACTGTAAAATGGAGAATAGCATTTTTATCAGAACTGAAAATTGCTGGTGGTTTTCAGTCATTTTTGGCTGATAATTATCTGTGTTCAGATCAAAGACTTCCCAAAAAGAAACATTATGGCTGAAAGCTTTTGAAAAATGCCTTGTGGACTTCTGGCCTTCTCATGAGGGTATTTCAAAAACAACAGCTGTGAAATTCAGCCAGAAGAAACTGAGGATCCAACCCAAAGGATGCACCCTGGTTATGGGGACACATGGCAGGCAGGACCCTGTCATTCCTTCCCCCTGACGCAGCCCACGCGGGCAGATTTCCCCTGCGGTGCCAGTGCTGACAATCCAGTCATTTCTGAGCACCTCCCCGGGGAGCTGCTGCTCCTGCCAGCACCTAAACCAGAACAGCCTGGCTCTCTGTGGCCAGCGAGCATCCCGGCCCTGCCTCCCAAACCAGGGCATGATTTATGGACGAAGAGTCTCCGAGCCTTTGTGACAGCAGAGGAGCAGAGCAGCTCCGCGCTGTGTGACACTCGGCTCCGTGGCTGGAGGTCCGAGTCCAAGGCAGGAGAAGGATCCCGGCTGCATTCCTCACCGCGCTCACTGCCTTCCAAGGACAGCGCGCTGCCTGCAGGGATTTGGGCTGAGGTGCTCTCCAGCCAAGCCCGCGCTGGCCTGGCAGCGCCGGCAGCTCCTCGGGAGGGCCAGGCTGTGTTTCAGAGATGCTCAGAGTGGCTCCTCTCGGTGATGTCCCCCCGAGGGACGCGGGGTTTCCATCAGCGCCGGCAGACTCTGCGGTGTCACCAGGAAGCCACAAGGCATCGGAGCTCTTGCTCTGTCTTGCCCTCCGGTGGGTGGGTGCTCCCCACGGCCCGGGAACTGCCCTTTTTCCGCTGTCAAGTGTCTGAGGAGCATCCTCCCGTCCGCGGCACACGCGGCTGCCGGAGCTCCGGGGCTGCGCGGTCCCCGCTGCGGGCGGTGAGGCACCAGCGCTGCCGCCTCTGCCGGGGAAAAACTCCGATAATCAGAGCGGCTGGGAAAGAGCTGGGCAGGGCTGGGGAGCTGAGCCCTCCTGCGAGGAGCCGGATCGCCCCTGTGGGAGCTCAGCAAGGGAAAAGCTGCTGGGGATGGACCTGACTGATCCCCCTCCTCCCCGACGTGAGGCAGTCGTTGCTCCGCGGCTCAGGTAGAAAGTGAAACCTGATGCTCTGCAGAGCCTGCGACACAGGAGAAAATCCCCATGGGATTGTCCTGGGGAATCCCCCTCCAGCGCCCGGCTTCACTTACGGCCCTCGTGTTAATGAGACGTGGGGACACAGCAGGGCAGGACCAACGGCGAGGGCGGAGGCAAAGGCTGTGCAGATCCACAGAGCGAGCAAGGATCAAAGGTGCTCCCGGATTTCTCCATGTGCTGCACCCGGGCTGCTCTGGGAGGGAGGCGATTGGTGGCTGGAAGGAGGGTGAACGGTGCAGGATGCCGGACCTGGGCCTGACTCTGCGGCAGCGCAGGAGGAGCAACGCTCGGGGCTCTCTCTGTGCCCAGCGACCCCCGGAGCTTGCTGCAGGTTCCACTTCAGCCCCTGAGCCCTGCTGGGACACCAGTCCCCAAACTGCTCATACCGAATGGCTCAAACAGCAGGGGCTTATTTGGTGATGGCTACAGAGCAATCAGGGTGTCTCGTAAACCGTGGTGAAAATGTCTGATCTCACTTGTCCTGCTGAAACTGCTCTGGAACTGCTCCTGCTGGAGACACCCTTCCAAAGGCCAGAGAAACCCGGATTTGGGAATCGTGCCTGCATACAGGAGTTCCTCCATCAAACCCCAGAGCTGTCAGTGCAGCGGAGCCAGTCGGCTCCGCTTTTCCTGTGTAGACAAAACCTAATTCCAAGCTGAAATTTCCTTAAGACACATCTTGTATTTCAGGATCTTTTGGTGCTACTTTCATCTCCGATCCCCATATTGCAGGCCTATAATAATAATAATAGCAATAATAATAGTAATAATAATGGCAATAATAGCAGCAATAATGATAATACCTTTTGTATGTACATAGCACCTTTCATCCAAGGATCTAAGTCACAATTACAGCCCCACACATTCCTGTACATTACAGCCCTATAATTCTAAGACTGTTCAAGTATCCAGACTTCAAAGGAAAGGTGGATTTCCCCTCCAGCCCAGTCATGGTGCCCAGCATGCTGGAGATGTTTCAAAGGTGTTTCAAAGGTGCCTTGGCAGTAGCCAGAGGTAGTCAGAAGAGCCAGAGGAGCTCTCTGAAGCTAAAAAGAGCCTTCATGGATTCTTTCCTTCCCTCTCCCAGCCCCTCTTTAGTCTCCCTGGGAACTCAGCACAGCCCTGGGATGAGGATGATGCTCCCATGAGACCTTTGTGTCTGTGCAGTGGGAGGGGAAGAGGCAGAAACGGTGTTGGAAGGAAAAGCAAGTGACAGCACAAGCTCAGCTGGATGGCTGTGACTTCCAGGTCAGGCAGAACCCACAGCGTTTTCATCAGAAGTAAATTCACAGAAAAATTAAGTTCCACTAAAAAAGCAGTAGAGCTGGGGGGAGATGGTGGAAGTTTTCATTGTAAGATCTTTTTTTTTTTTTTAAAGGGTTTAAAGATTTTCAGGTGGCTCAAAAAAGAAAGTTATTTTGGGTCAAGGCAAAATGCTTTGGGGATAGTCAGAGAAAACACGTTGTGTTTTGGTTTGGTTTAGTTTTAATTGCCTGGGAAACCTGAAGAAAACACCCCTATTTGTTTAACCCAAGCCAGCCTTTTCCCTCCTTTTTAGGTTTAGCAAAGAGCTGCACCAGCTGGAATTTACCCCCATCCATTCAGAGGTGTGCTCAAAGCGAGGGAGCTTCCTACAGAAAACAGATTTGGGGTTTACAGCATCCCTGGCCAAGCTGACATTTCCCAGCTGGGTTCACTTCCTCCGTGGAGCTCTCCAGAGCTGCCCACGAGCTCTGAGCAGCTGCTGCCCGTGGCTCTGAGCTGTGTTTCGGTAGCTGCTCTGACTTGTGGCTGCTACGTGATGAGGTCAGCGGACATGAAAGGCAGGCACTCAGTCTGAGAGTTCAGCCGTGCCTTTCTTCATGTGGTGGCTGAACAAACGGAAAGCTCAAGAACGTTTTAATAAACTTCTAAAAGGTGTTTTAGATTGAGAGGTCCAGACATGTGGCTGGAAAGTGCAGAGAGTCTCCAGCTCTTCTGTAGCACCGGTTTGATCGATTGATCTTGAAGCATGTTGGGAAGGGTTTATTAGTGAGGCTTTAAAGATAGGGAGAGTGAGGCACAGGAAGAGAAAAGAGGAGAGAGGAGAGGAGAGGAGAGGAGAGGA
>VYZT01021192.1:3957-33095 GCA_013400735.1 Pomatostomus ruficeps
GGCCCGGTGCCCCGAGGAGCGGGCGGAGCGCGGCGCTCCCGTGTGCCCCGGGCCCCGGGCTGCCCCAGGGATCGGGGATGTGGTAGGGTGAGCCTGGCGCGGCTCTGCAGGCTGAGAGCAGTGATACCGTGTAAGAAACGCCTTAGGAACCGCTGAGGGAGTTACCGTACCCAGCAGAGGCGGTTTCCCATTTTTCCCGTTTTAGTAACATAATTCTGTTCCAGACCTCACAGAACCCCAGACTGAGTTGGAAGGGACCTTACAGCCCATCTAGTGCCACCCTGCCATGGCAGGGACACTTCCCAGCATCCCAGGCTGCTCCAAGCCCGTCCAGCTCGGCCTTGGGCACTGCCAGGATCCAGGGGCAGCCTCAGCTTCTCTGGGGAGAGCTTCACCCTGCGGCGGTGCCAGGACTGAGGATTCTGGGACATCCCCCAGGCCATTCTGCCCCTCTTGCCAGCCATTCCTTGGTGCCCGGCATTCTGCCATCCTCTGCCGGCTGCAGTGGCTGCACTCAGAGCGGATTTGGTGGCTTTGGTTAAGAGTGGGAGGTTTTTTTGCTCCTGTCTGCCTCAAACAAACGCTCCGAGTGAGGCATTAACATTCCCAAACGCGCATTAAGGGCACTCGGCGGTTTGAGTCGCTCGATTGCCCGGACAAAGCCAACCCTGTAATTTGGGATCCTGAATCCTTGGGAGGGTTGGACAGGCTGAGCTCGTGTTCTGCTTTGTGCAGGAGCCTTTCCCCTCGCAGGAAATTATTTGTGTGGCTTTCCTGCACTGCCCAAAGCCTCCCAGCCAGCCTCTTCCATGAGTTCCTGTTGCCCTGTGCAGTGCAGTGTTGTTACAGAGCATGAGGAGCTTCCCAGGGCTCCTTCCTGCAGTTCTGCTCCTTCCAGGCTGGAATTCTGTTCAGCTCACACACCTTTTCCCTGGTTTTTTTTCCCCCACAGCCACAGTTGCTAAAGTGATTGACAGGTTTGAGGATGAAGGCACGGATGACATTCTGCCTGTTGGCAATATCAGGAAAAGAGCTTCAGCCTCTCTCCTGGAAGCTGATAAGAGGTACAGCGGGAAAGCCACGTCTCGGAAAGCTCTGCAGAAGGAGCTCTGGGGAGACGCTCTCTCTGAAGAAGGATCTGGTAAGAAATCTCATTTTTTCCCCCTTTTTCCTGCACTACACACAGCGTGATGTCAGCATGGCAAACCTCAGGGCCCTGTTACAGGGCAAGGGACAGCCACAGTTAAATTGGACATCAAATAACCCAAACCTGAGCTGTTGCTGATAAATATTGCAACATGGCACCTTTTCCTGCTAATTAAATCACTTCTCTCTCGTTTATTAGCTGAAGAAGAATTAGATGACTGGTACAGCGACACTGAAGGCTCTGAGGAGGAGGAGAGCGTTGGTGCTAAAGCCAGGGAGAGGCCCAGCAGTGCTGGCAGCGAGCTGGAGGAGGATGAGGAGGAGGATGAAGAGGAGGAGCCGTCTGGCAAGGCCAAGGCACCAAAGTTCAGCTGCCAGAGCATCACAGACTTTGAGAAGTTTGCAGAGGGGATGGACGATGCAGGGAGCAGTGAAGGGGAGGATGAAGGTGCAGATGAAGATGAGGATGACGATGAAGATGATGCTGCCATGGACGAAGGGAGTGAGGAGGAGGAGGAGGAATACGGGACTGAAAACCACGACGACGGAAAGGAAACCAAAGACGACGAGGATGACGGGGGGGTGCTGACCTTCTCCCGAGGCCAGGAGGCTGCCGAGGTGGAGAAGGGCAGAGCAGTGAGGAACCAGCTAGGTTTGTGCACGCTCCTGGGGGACTGCAGGCCTGTCCTCTGCTGCCAGGGCAGAGCCAGCCCTGCTGGGAGCCCCTCAGGTGCTGCTGGGAGCCCCTCAGCGGGGCAGGGTGCTGCTGGGAGCCCCTCAGGTGCCTCTAGGAGCCCCTCAGCAGGGCAGGGTGCTGCTGGGAGCCCCTCAGGTGCCTCTAGGAGCCCCTCAGCAGGGCAGGGTGCTGCTGGGAGCCCCTCAGGTGCTGCTGGGAGCCCCTCAGGTGCTGCTGGGAGCCCCTCAGCAGGGCGAGGTGCTGTTGGCATCCTGCTCGTGCTGCTGCAGCAGATGTTCTGCCACATCTGGTGTCCCTGCTGCTGTGACAGCGCCTGATGTGAGGTGTATTTATCCACTGGCTTAACTGAACCAGTGCTGAAATCCTCGTAGCACCCCTGGGCACAGGGAATTCCTGCACTGTGGCGCTGAGATCGCTTTGGTTCTGTTCAATATATAACTCTGAAAATGCCGTTTCTCCCTGTCTGAGCTGTCAGACTCCCAGGCCGCCGTTTGCAGGCTGTGCTTTGGGACAGCGCAGCACAGGGCTGGTTTGGTTTGTGGGTCACAGAGTTGGGGTTTGCTTTGTCCAGCTCGTGGCACCCATTCCGTGCCCTGAGCAGGAGTGGGGCAGCCCAAGGGAGAGGCCCTGAGCTGCCAGGCCCCTCACAGGAGCAGGTGCTCTGGATGCTGACTGATCCTTTTGTTTTCTTTCTGCATTGAAGCCCTGTGGGATCAGCTGATGGAGGGGAGGATCAAGATGCAGAAGGTGCTCCTGTCGGCCAACAGGCTGCCCCAGCCGGACACCTACCCCAGCTTCAGGAAGGAGGGCGGCCAGGACTTCGACAGCGCCGTGGAGAACTGTGAGAGCTTTCATCTTTCTCCTTTGCTCAGACTCTTTAAACAACTCGTTTGGTTGTTGCTGTACAGATCTGGGGTGCTAAATTACACCAGTTTTGTGCTGGGTTGGTGAAAGCAAAGGTTTGCCCAAAGGAGAGGGTCTGTGCAGGTAAATTCCTGATTATTCCTGAGAATCCCTGCTCCTGGCCCTGATCTGATCAAAGTTGTGGTAGATTCTCCACTCTGAAGTGATAACAGGCAGGCTGCAGCTGATAAGTGCAGAGTACTGGACTTCAGTGTGGTCTGGGTCTGTTAAATTTTTATATTTGGACACTTTTTCTGGCCTTGAGGTGAGTGCACAGGGACAGAGGTGTCTGGGTCACCTGAATCTGCCCCTGCAGCGAGTTTGGGCTGTGACCCTGTGCCCTGCCCTGGCCAGGACGTGCCAGGCAATCCGCTGACCCTCAGCTGGAGCACGGGAGCTGCTTGCTGGTTAAAGTTGCCTCTGCTGCTTTAAGTGAAGTGATTAAGGACAAAAAGGCAAAGTCCCAGCAATCCTGGGCTGACCTTTCAGCGGAACACACGTTATTAATGTCCTTAATGAGGTGCGTTACAAACTGCCCCGGCTCCGTGTTTCATTACAGGGCTGGGATGCAATATCAGTAAAGACCTTTAACAGAAACAATGGTTGACATTTGGATATTTCCCAGAAGCCAAACACGTCCAGGAACATGGAGTGCAGCGTCCCCAGAGCTGCAGAGGGTGATCCCTCAGCTGAGCAGAGCCCTGAGGGAAACTCCTCTGCTGGGAGCTGCTCAGGGATCCCCTCCTCAGCTTCTCCGCAGCACCTGGGCAGGGAAAGAGCTCACTCTGATATTCCCCAGAGCTTGGGGTCTGAAGTTCGTCTGTGAAGACATAGAGAAAATAAAACTGGAGTGACCTGGGCAGTGTTAGCAGAGGAAATCCTGAATTTAGGAACGTTCTGCTGCTGCACTCGTTATCCATGATGTGCTCCAGCCCTGGGCAGGATTTGGGATAATCCTTGGCTCTGTTTTGGGCTGGGTGATGCTCTCCTTTCAGGGAAGCCTCAACATTTCTATCCAAACCCCCAAAATAAATCTGGCACGTTTGCAGCATCCTCATTAAATTATTTGGTGCTCCAGTGGCACAAAGGGGTTGGTGGCAAAATCTGGGTGAGCCCTGCAGGATGCTGAGGGCAGGAGGGTCCCAGTGCTCTCAGAGCTCCTGGACAGGAGTGTTTCCAGCAGTTCATCCCAAATCCTTCAATTCCTCGCTAAATTTCTGCTCCGTGCTCCCAGGAAGGCTGAATTGTCTGAACTGGAAGATGCTCCTTGGTGTGTTTTCCTGTTGGGTACTGTTTGTAGCAGTTTATCCCAAATCCTTCCATTCCTCACTAAATTTCTGCTCTCTGCTCCCAGGAAGGCTGAATTTTTTGATTGGGAAGATGGTCCTTGGTGTGATTTCCTCTCGGGTAGTGTTTCCAGTAATTTATCCCAAATCCTTCCCTTTCTCATGACGTTTCTGCTCTGTGCTCCCAGGAAGGCTGAATTTTTTGAATTGGAAGATGGTTCTTGGTGTGTTTTCCTCTTGGGTACTGTTTCCAGTGATTTATCCCAAATCCTTCCAATTTTCAGGAAGTTTCTGCTCTCTGCTCACAGGAAGGCTGAATTGGTTGAGTTGGAAGATGGTCCTTGGTGTGTTGTCCTCTCGGGTAGTGTTTCCAGTGGTTTATCCCAAATCCTTCCATTTTTCAGGAAGTTTCTGCTCTCTGCTCACAGGAAAGCTGAAGTGTCTGAACTGGAAGATGGTCCTTGGTGTGTTTTCCTCTTGGGTAGCGTTTCCAGTGATTTATCCCAAATCCTTCCCTTTCTCATGACGTTTCTGCTCCGTGCTCCCAGAAAGGCTGAATTGGTTGAATTGGAAGATGCTCCTTGCTGTGTTCCTGTTGGGTACAGTTTCTAGCAGTTTATCCCAAATCCTTCCATTTCTTACTAAATTTCTGCTCTCTGCTCCCAGGAAGGCTGAATTTTTTGATTTGAAAGATGGTCCTTGGTGTGTTTTCCTCTTGGGTAGTGTTTCCAGTGGTTTATCCCAAATCCTTCCAATTTTCAGGAAGTTTCTGCTCTGTGCTCACAGGAAGGATGTATTTTTTGAATTGGAAGATGCTCCTTGGTGTGTTTTCCCACTCAGGACAGCCCTGTTGTGCTGGAATTCCCTGAGGGCTCGGGTGTAATTGTGTGAAGGAGCAGACAGCAGTGCTCCATCCATTTCCAGTTCCAAAGCCCAACCTGAGTGAAAATGCCAAGGTCATGCTCATTTTCCAGGTTTTGAGGCTGGAGGTTACAAAACCTCAAGTCTTTAATTTATTCTTTTTGTAATCTTTTATGAATTTTTTTTTTTTAAACGTTACAACGTGCTTTGGACAACCTTAGATTCCTGAGATCTCAGGTTCTGGTAGATGATTTACTGCAAAATTGCTTATAAATTGAAGTAGAAAATGTTTTGCAGACCTGGCAGCTTTCAGGCTTCACACCCATTTGTCACCCAGCATTTCCCTTTGTGTATAGAACAAGAATTAATTAGGCTGCACTGCAGGAAAAGTTTATGGCCATAATTTATATAGGATGAATTTCTGTTTAAAGAGACAGCATTGCTTTGTTTGTGCTGTCTTACTTTTTATTTCCCTTTTTTTTTCTTTTTTTTTTGAATCTTTAATTATATTCCAGATTTTTTTTATGTTTTCTGTCACCCTTTTTTACATACAAATGGGAGAGCAAACTGTGGTCATGGAGCTGGTGTTTATTCCTGTTTGGCTCCCACTGAGGAAGGTCTGGGTGGGTTTTAGTGCCGAGATCAGAGTGGCTGAGCTGGGAATTCAGCACCAAAATCCAGTGCACACGAAAACCCTCCCAGCTCACAATTCCAGGGTGCTGCTGCTGCTCCAGGCTGGGTTTGTATTCCCCTGCCCTGCACCTCCCAGGCTGGTCCAGAGCTTGAGATGCTCCCTCTGTTTGGGGTCCTGCACGTTCAATTAATGTTTTTCGTAATCAATGCGAGTCAGAATTTGCAATCTGCTCCTGATTTGCACATTAAAGAGAGCCATTAATTAAAAATTCCAATCCCTGGCATGCTCCCGCAGGATCCCTGCATTATTTACATGGAAAAGGGAGTGCAAGGTGCAGGTTCCTGGGCTGGGGCTGTGCTCACGCTGCAGGGCTGGCCAGGGACAGGCAGGTGGGAGGGAATCTCCTGAAATTGTCCCCAAAAATTCCCTCAGGGGCAAGGAAAAGCCAAAGCAGAGGTGGAAAAACCTTGGTGGAGCCACGTCCAGTGTGAGGAATTAAAAATTTCCAGGGTTTGGGGTTTGTGGTGTTAAATCCTGATAGAGTGACGAAAACCCCACAAATAATTGGGGCTTTAAGGAATTCAATCCCTTCCTTATCCTTCCAATCCCAATCCTCAAAGGTTTCCCAGTGCAGGCCTGGAGCTGCGTTGCTTTTTCTTTATAATTCCAGTTAAAAATACCAAACTGGGAATGTTCCCGTGCCTGATGCTTCCTGCTTTTCAGAGAGAGCTGGGAATTCCAGCTTTTAATTAGCACATTGTGTTCTTTTCACTTCATAGTCAGTGAGATGAGTTAAGAATGGACAGAAACCCAGTTTTTTTGCCAGGAACTGATGGAAATTGCAGGACTTTAAGGGGAAAAGTGAGTGTGTTTCCACACGTGTATGGTTTCCTTTTCCAGGAGTTCAGGAGGCTCCTGAAATGTGAACTGCACGCTGCATTTCTGTGGGGTTTTGGGGTTTTTTTGGCTGTGGGTTGAGAGAAAATACCAGAATTCCACATTCCTGTTCCTCAGCATCAGCTGCAGAGAATGTCAAGAAGTGGAGGAAATTGTGGCTTTGGTAAAAGTGAAACGTGCAGGGTGGGTGGGGATGGATTTACTCCCTGAAGGAACAAAAGTGGGGACAACAAATATCACCTTATTTACATTTTGGAGAGCTGTGGTGAAGTTCCACCAAGGTTTGTGATCAATAACAAAATAAACCTGAATAAAATTAATTAGATAAAAAAAAAATGGGGCTTTGTTGCCTTCTGGGAGGTGAAGGAGTTGTTGGATTTGTGTTCCTAAAACTGTGACTGACCCAGAAATGGCTGTTCTGGGGTGGAAATAGGTGGAAATTTCTGGGAAATGAAGGAGTTGTTGGATTTGTGTTCCTAAAACTTTGACTGACCCAGAAATGGCTGTTTCTGGGGTGGAAATAGGTGGAAATTTCTGGGAAGTGAAGGAGTTGTTGGATTTGTGGTCCTAAAACTGTGACTGATGCAGAAATGGCTGTTTCTGGGGTGGAAATTTGTGATGAGTGTGCTGGGAAAGGACTGTGCTCCCCCAGGATAATTCCCTGAGCTGGACCCTGGGCATGGCAGGTTGGTTACCTGGCACCTTCAGACCTCTCTGAGTGCTTCACCCTGAGTATCTTCCTTTTCTTCTGGGTTGGCTCTGCAATATTTTGATATTTAAAAGAGGAAAAATTCTGTTTAGTCTCTGGTTAGTGCACGTGTGTGTTCTCAGTGAGGATTTCTGTTGGGTTCTCTTAATCCCAGCCTTTAAATGAATATTTTTACATCCTCTGCAACATCCAGGTGAGTCAGGTGGAGGAAACGGGTTAAGCAGTGATTAATTCTGGATCAAATCCAGTCTGCTGTGGGTAGCAGAGAAGCTGTTCCAGTTCTGGGGAACTCTCCTTGTCCCCCTCACCTGGGCACACCTGGGCAAGGAAAAGCTCTCTGGTGAAACGGGATTTACTGGCACAGGCTTGGAATTTTCACGGGGAGCCCGCAGGACTCGGCTGCCAAGAATTCCCTGGTAATTTTGTTATCACCTCAATTCCCGGATGGCTGGTGAAACTCCAGTCTGTCCCCCCTCCATGCGGAGCTGTGGCTGCATTAATGCCGAGCAGGGTGAGGGGCACGGGAGGGGGAGGCACGGGCAGATTACGCAGTTTCCAGAGGCATGGAGCAGTTACAGGATTAATTGGTGCTAGGCGAGATCACGGACTTAAATATATTCTTGCTTTGAAGATTTCACTGGGAGCCTGCACAAATGTGTGACAGCAGCACCGGGTTTCGAGCCGGAGTGTAAATTATTGTGATCAGATCTAGCCCACTTAGAGCTGGGAGTTCATTTTAATTGAATTGTATCAGGCTGGACACTTTATGAATACAGAAAGCACCGGGCCCGTGGGTTCCTGAGGGGCCGGACGGGATTGAAATGGATGGGGGTGCAGGTGTCCCCAAATCTCACCTCTCCTCTCTGAGCTGCTGCAGAATCTGTTCTGCTCTTTTTGGGGCTGAGCCAAAACCCGCTGAGGTTAATGAAGACTCTCAGCTGAAAGAAATGAATGAATCAGAGCCTTTTTTCCAAGTTTTGTGGAATATTCTGTGGAGAGCTTCTGGTGAGGGCTGGGGATGGGAACTCCTGGGATGAGAATTCTGTGTGTGCCAGGAAGAGGAAAAAGCTTTAGCCAAGGTCGCAGTTTGGGAGCTCTGCTGTTGTTGTGTGAACGTTTCCTTGGTTAATGGGATGTTCTGTGCACAATTTGGGCTGTGAGAGGTCCCAGGGAAGCATTTGGTGGCTTGTCATCATCACTGGCTGTGATTTGTTCAGGAATTCTGGGTAGGAGGTGGTGGAGAAATGCAGGGCATTTATTTAATGTGCAGTTTTGAGCTGTTTTCAGAAAAAGTCTCCCTTCCTCGCTGAGTGCCAAAGCTTTTAGCTCGTGGTATTCAGCATTTTTGAGCAGAATTGTTGTCTTCTCTTGTATGGGTGTGGTAAAATGATTATGTGGGTGATCTCCATAGCCACGTGTGCTGTTCAGTGGTGATGTCTGAGGTTTATTTGAAATCTGCCTGAAATTTGAGTGCAGAAATGATGGGACAGTCCCTGGCTGGTGCCCTGATCCCCCTGAACTCTGGCCCTTCTCTCAGCTCTGCCTGCACCCCAGCTTCTCAAAATTAATAGCTCATTAAACTGAATTTGGCTAAATATTGGTGCGTGTTGGTCTGGGTAGTGCACAAACAAAATGCAGGGAAACAAAGGCTTTGGAAGTGTCCAAATGGCAGCAAACTCGGATTAATTGGCACTTGGGTACCTGGAGTCATGATAAATGTAATTAATGGCCTGGTGTTATGTGGGGAGGTCACTCTGGATGGGCTGATCTTCCCTTCTGGCCTTAATACCCAGAAAACGATGAAATTCCGCGTTTCCTCTTCCTCCCTGCTCTGTGTCCCTGTACCTGGGGACCCCAGGCTGGCAGGGTGTGTGCTCTCAGTTGCTTTGCACTTACAGGAATAGAAAACATCAGCTTTTATCAATCTGGTTTTTGCCAGCCCCATGCCCGGTTTGGGCTGATATCAAAAGACGATGGTTGAGGCGAACCAGCAGAGCATGAACTTCATGGAAGTGTTTCTCTTTCTCTCCTGCTCAGCCTCCTCCCTCCCCCAGTCCCTCTGACAAACCCCTGAATGCCCAGCCTCTATTCTGGTGTTGCATCCAGTTATTTTCTTCACTTTCAGCAAACTCATCTGTGTCTGCTCCTCTTGTCCTTCCTGTCAGACGCGGGAATATCGCGGTGAAAGGGCTAAATGGAGGCTCTTCTGCGGCTCTCTGGGAGCCGGCTGAAGCTCTGGAGGGAGAGGGGGGCTGCAGCCCCTGCTCCTTTGTGCCCGGGAAATATAATTTTCCCCTCTGCAAAGGCTGGTGCATCATTTGCATTCCAATGGAGCCGGCGGGCTGGGCTCGGGTGTGGAGCAGACCTCTGCAGTCAGGGCACAGTCCTGCTAAATTGTTCATTGGTTTGGTTCATTTTTTTCCTTCTGTTCTTGTTTTGTTGTAGTTACCGTTGTTGTTTGGCCCTTTTCCTGCTGTCATTGATAAAATCCCCCAAACTCTGTTTGGGAAGCATGGAGGGAGTGTTGCTCCCATAATTTCCTAAATTTGGACACATTTGCCAGTTTTTCGTGCTGGGATCGAGCTGAAGCCTCTGAGAAATGTCAATGTAGCCACAGCACCTGGGAAAAATCACCTTTAGCCCGTCCTGGAGCTCCTGGCTGAGCTTTATCAGGGATCTTTTATTCCTGTGGTGATTTGGGGCCACTCGGGGGTGCCAGGCTGGGATCCTGCCCGCCCTGTGCTGTTCCTCCCGAGGTTCCTTCCACGCTGCTGTGCAGAGCCCCTGTCTGGGATGTGACACCTGGAGGAATTTCCCCGCCCTTTCCCGGCTGGGAACGTCGTCCTGCCGCCGGGAAAACAGAGCGGGCTCCGAAAGTAATACTGACAGGCTTCAGAATTATGATACACTGGAGCTGCGGCGTAATTCTTTGTTGAAGAAGTTAGGGGCCTAAAATGTTAAGGCTTATTGTTATTCCGAGTTGATAATCTCTGCCTTGCTTTAATAATTTTTCCTCATGCCTGGATAGCCTGCGAGTTGCACAATAATCACTCACACAGCTTTGTAATCAATGCCCAAAGTAATAGGATTCCGCTGGCCAACGGCAATTAATAAATTTGTGTCTTTTTTAAAACACTAGCAAGTCGGGCCTGAAATACGACTGACTGGCTTTCCTCATTTGCATATTTATTGCAGTGGAAAAATTCTTGCCGAATGATTGATGTTGAGCCTGCCTCTTGAATTCCAAACAGCACATTATTATGAAATGAAAAATGCCGGCCATACAGTTGATTAAAGTTGAAGACAGTGGAATCGGTGTTTTTTAAGATTGTGGGAGAATTAAAGGCATATTTTAATAGATGTTGACAAGAAGTGAACTAACAAAAGCAAAGCAAAGGATTTGCTTGAAAAGATTTAATCAAACGTGTTTGGTGGGGGATTAATTGCTGGGGATGACTTGTGCGAGTGGCTGGCTGCTGGGTGTGAATGGGGAGCGCTGATCCGGGGCCAGCACACCCAGAGCCACCCTGACCCGGAGTTTAACTCCTGTCCCACAGCCCCGCGAGGGGAGGGATGAGCCCCCTCCTCAGGAGCGCGGTATAAACGTGGGGACCTGCTGGAGAGGCTGCTCATTATGTGCAGCATTAAAATAAGAGCTTGGGTTCCTCTTCTCCTGCTGATTTGCGTGATGTGAGTGGTGTGTGGTGACACGGGGACTCCGTGGGGACACAGGGACGGTCCAGGGAGGCAGGGGGATGATCCCAGCCTTGGGCAGCTCTGCATCCCCTCATTCCAGCACCAGCATTTCTGTGTGAGCGTTCCCCAGCGTATGGAGGGGCAGGGAGAACGGGAAGCGTTGCGTGCCCCTGATATGCCTGGGGTGGCAGATTTAACTGAGGGGAGAAGTCCTTAATTCCAGTGTTGGCACGGGCTGAATTCCAGCTGTGTGCTGGGCAGGTGATGGTTCCTGCTGGTGCATCCTGGCAAGGATGTTCCTGTGTGGGAGGCACTGCCACGGCCAGGTGGAGTGAAGATTTGCCCCAGTTTAGGATCCCCTCCCTGACCCGCTGCACCCTGAGGCTGCTGGATGGGTGTGGAGCAGCTCTGGGAATCCCGAGCGGTGGCTCTTTGAACCCATCCTGCTCCAGATGTGCTGGATGGATGCTCCAGGGCCAGGAGGTGCCTGGTGGAGCAGCTCTGGGAATGCCAGGAGCTGGCTCTGGGAATGCCTTGGGAAGCCTGGCGGCTCCAGGGTTTTCCACGGATTCCGTGTCCCCGTGTGCGGCCGATCCTGCAGCCCCGCGCAGCTGCCTGGGGAGGTGAGATGAGACCCCGTCTGTGGAGGTCATGGAGAGGAGTGCAGGGCCTTCCCTGCGTGGGAATCCATGGGAATGCTGGGCTTGGAGCGTGCTTGAGCCCAGCAGCCCCCTGGCAGCCCATCCCTGTGGATTCCACAGCAGCTCTGGGATCAGTCCCCCCTCCCCAGGGGCTACCAGCAGCAGGGCCGGTCTGTCCCTAACCACTGGCACTGACAGAATTGATTTGGTGTGGTGTGAGGGCAGCAGGACAGATTTCATCCCTGGTGGGTCTCCTGACACTTTGATCCATGGCAGCGCTGTCCCTGAGCGGAGCTGAAGGCTCCGGGGCTGCTTCCAGGCTGGGTGGGGGCTGGATGAAAGGAGGGAGTGCTGAGAGAAAGGCTCACTGTGATTTACTGGTGCTGGCTCCCAGCGATCTGGGGGGATTGTTCTGCTGCCTGCTGGGTCTGCAACAGCTTCTTCCCTCCTGGACACGAAAGGAAGGGGCTCTGTGGGCTCCTGAGAGTGACTCTCCCAGGGCAGCGTCTCACCACAGACATGCTGAGTCCCAGCTCAGCTGGAGGTTCTGTTCCAGCCATGTTGCTGTGTTCTGGTTGCAGGCAAGGAGCAGAATTCCTGCTGGGGGCAGGAGGGTCACTCAGTGTCCCTGCTCCTTCCAGAATGTCCCAGTTTGCATCCATGGAACAGTTCTGGTTTGTGCTGCTTGCGTTCAGAAATGGGGCCAGACCCTTCCCCAGAGCAGGGGGTAAAGGCACACAGGGGCTTCAGGGGGAAGAGAGGATGAGACTGGGAAGAAAAAGCCCCTTCTGGAATGAGATGTGAGGTGGCTGGGGCAGGGCTGGCTGGGAAGAGAGCAGGGGAGGTGACACTCAGCTGCTGAAGTTGAGTTCACAGCACACTTCAGCGGCCAGCAGTAAAAACGAGAATGCCATGCAGTAATGCCATTAAACACACGGGAACTGAGCACAGGGAAATTACCCTGCTCTAAGAGGCTGCTGATGAAGCCACTGCCTGGAATAATTAGCCCTCCCACCTGGTTAGACACACGGTCATTGTCTTCCCTGCCCTCTCCAGCCCCTTCACTCCAAATCAAATTGCTCCCCATGCCTGCTCCTGTTGGGGTCTGTGTCTCGTCGCCCGGGGCAGCTCGAGCCTGTCTTTATTTCCCTGCCTGCTCGCCGTGGCCCTGCTGTACCCCAGAAGAGCTGGAGAGCTACTCCAGCTGTAATTGCTGGGATCAAAGCTGCCTGGGGTGCATTAGCCCTGCTGCTGGAGGAGAGGCAGCGGGGAGAAAATAAACAGTTTGGGAAGCTCTGGGGACGTTTGGCTGTGCTGCAGGCAGTGGGAAGGATTTTGCTGCTCTCAGGCTTAGGGTGGGGGCACTTGGCTTCTGCAAGAGACGCGTTAGCCGCAGACACCTACAGCAAATGCATTTTTAAGGGCTTTTGTCTGTCTGTCTGGCAGAATTGTTTTGATGCTCGCACACGTCTGATTTACAAGTGCAGCAAACCTAATCCGTTAATAGGTTTATAGAGAGGAGTTGTCAGAGTGGATCTGTAATGAGCCACGGGCTCGGGGAGGGTGAGGCCAGCAGCTGATCTGCAACAAAAATCTTAAAGCATCTTCTCCTTGACACTGCTGTTCCCGAGGTCAGGCCATAATTTATCTGGCGGAGGTGACAACTGAGCAATATCGCAGCAGCAACACGCCGAGATTGAGACCTCTGCGTGTCTGGGCTGATTTCTGCCTCTGTCTGCCTGAGGAAGATTTGCTGTTCGCTCTGCCCTGGTCTCTGTGTCCCCCACTGAAAAAGAAATAAATAAAAAATCAAGCAGGGAAAAGTTCTCCTTGTTCTGTGCCACGTACAAAGGAGGACTGGGGAGTTGAGCAGAGGAGGCACCAGGGGAAGCTCTGGGAAGAGCTCTCCACACAAATCCCCGTGCCCTGGCAGCCAGAGTCAGTTCAGTTCAGGGTTTTGGGCAGGAGTGTGCCAGGTTTACCTGGGAGGGCTGAGCCCGTGATTGATGTGCAGAGGGTCTGGGCAAACACTTGTTTTCCCTCCAAGGGTTCTGCAGGGAGCCTTGTTGGTTGCCACAGAGGAACTGTTTCTAAAGAGCAGCTGCTGTGGCAGTGTGGGGTTAACCTGTCCCACAGCCAGCTGGAATTGTGTGTCCTTGGAGAGCTCCCAGCGTTGGAACAGACTCTGCACGGACCCAGCTGGGAAAGCCTCTGGATCCACAGCACCACAGCTGCCCTCAGGATCTGTGTGTGAACAGCCTGCAGTGCCACTGCTCCTCCCAATAAAAACCCCATTCACACCCCGTATTGATCAATTTACACCCCTCCACCCCACCTTTTCTTCCCTTCCTCTCTTCCTGAGGATGCCCGGGCCTGCAGTTCTGCTTTTCTGATCAGAATCTTCTCATTAAACTCACCAGGTCGTGGTTTAAAGTTTCCCCCATAGCTCAGATCTTGTCGCTTGTGTCTCTTGCTGTGCAGGTTGTAAAGCCCTGGGGGCCTTGCTGAAAGTGCTGGTGGAACTCCAGGATGAGCTGCTTTATCAGTACCCGGGCACCAGGCACCTGGTCGATGGCAAGCAGGCGAAAGCGGAGAGGTAAATGCAAGAGGAGATAAAGTCTCTCTGAATCCTGGGGTGTCCAGCAAGCAGGACAGTGCACGGCCTTGCTGACCCCTCACCCTGCTGCTCCCCCAGCTGCTGCTGTGTCTGGGTGTCAGACACTCCATCCTTTGAGTTCCTGCTGCCTGGGGGGAGGTCTGGTTTGTAGGATTTCTGATAATGGAGCAGGGGCTAAACCGTGGGGCTTTTAACAAAAATATCACCCTGGAGTGGGCTGGTGGTGGAGGGGCCACAAACAGCTCCCGCACTGCCTGTGAGAGGGGCAGGGTGTTCATCCTGCGTGGTTTTGTTGCAGCGAGGATGAAATCCCGAGCAGCAGTGACGAGGAGCGAGGGGAGAAGGCTCAGGAGAAGAGGAGGAGCCTCCCCAAACGGAAGCTGAAGTTCGAGGAGTACCCGGAGTTCGTAGCCAAGCGCTACAAGGACTTCAGGAGCTACAGGAACAGCATCCTGCAGAAGTGGCACGAGAAGACAAAGCTGGCAACGGGCAAAGTGGGAAAGGCAAGGCCGGGTTTGTGTGTGCTGGCGTGGCTGTTGTGCAGCTGGGGTCTGGGGAGCAAGTTCAGGCTGAAAGAGGGGAAATTTGGGTGGGATACACGGAATAAATTCCTCCTTGTGAGGATGGGAGGTTGCCCAGAGGAGCTGTGGCTGCCCCTGGATCCCTGGCAGTGCCCAAGGCCAGGCTGGACAGGGCTGGGAGCACCTGGGACAGTGGGAGGTGTCCCTGCCATGGCATTTCTGTGTCCTCTGATCCAGACACCCCAACAGCAGCACATGAGCTCCAGGAAAGCGCCTCTGTTGTTGCTGCAGGAGCTGTTTGTGGTTCCTGCCAGCAGCAGGGCCCTCTGAGGCTCTGCTCCTCCACAAATGTGCGCTTTAATACAATGGGTAATCATTTCACCCAGAGATCCGGGGTCTCCTCACATCTCCGGCTCGGTATTAATCATCGGGAAGTTAATCTGAACCAGAACAGCAAAGGCATTTTATTAAGCCGGGCGTCAGCTCGCCTCGGGTCGGGAAGGGAGAGCGAGGGAGAAACAAATAAAAAATCCTCGCAGAAATCCCTGCGACGAGCCCCGGGCCCCTCCTCGTGGAGCACATGGTGACAGGGAGGGATGGAGGAGCACAGGGAGGGATGGCGGAGCAGTGACAGGGATCAAGGAGCACAGGGAGGGATGGAGGAGCACAGGGAGGGATGGAGGAGCACAGGGAGGATGGAGGAGCACAGGGAGGGATGGAGGAGCACAGGGAGGATGGAGGAGCACAGGGAAGGATGGAGGAGCAGTGACAGGGACCAAGGAGCACAGGGAGGGATGGAGGAGCACAGGGAGGGATGGGGGAGCACAGGGAGGGACGGAGGAGCAGTGCCAGGGATGGAGGAACAGGGACAGGGAGGGATGGAGGAGCACGGGAAGGGATGGGGGAGCCCAGGGAGGGATGGAGGAGCCCGGGGAGGGATGGAGGAGCACAGGGAGGGATGGGGGAGCACAGAGAGGGATGGAGGAGCGCAGGGAGGAACAGGGGAGCACAGGGAGGGATGGAGAAGTGCAGGGAGGGATGGGGGAGCACAGGGAGGGATGGGGGAGCACAGGGAGGGACGGAGGAGCAGTGCCAGGGATGGAGGAACAGGGACAGGGAGGGATGGAGGAGCACGGGAAGGGATGGGGGAGCCCAGGGAGGGATGGAGGAGCCCGGGGAGGGATGGAGGAGCACAGGGAGGCTGGAGGAGCAGTGACAAGGAGGGATGGAGGATCAGGGGTGCCCGGAGCAGCACCTGGGCTGTGTTTTCTGACTCTGGTGCCCTGCAGGGTTTCGGCGCCTTCGAGCGCTCGGTGCTGGCGCAGATCGAGCACGTGCTGCTGGACAGGGAGCGGCTGCTGCGGCGCACGCAGACCCGGCGCTCCGTCTACACCGTGCTGGGCAAGCAGGAGCAGCCGCCTCCGCCGGCCCCTCAGCCTGAGCCTGGCAGCTCGGTAAGGGGGGGATTATTTCTCTGGAACTCTGCAGATCAAGCCTTTGGCAGGGGTTGTGTTTGTTGGTGAGAGGTCAGTGAAGGAGGAGGTGTCTGAGCGTTGATTCCTGCAGTGTAATGGCATTTAAATTCCATTTTTGTACTGTTTGCATCATCTCCTATCCCAGTTCCTCACTGAGGAAAACGAAGTTTGTGCCCCTCCTGTGCTGGTGCTCACTAAATCTGATTTTTGAGGCAGTGCCAGCAAAACTTGGTTTTTACTCCACACTTCAGAGTGTTTAACCCAGAAAGTCCCTTTTAAAATCCTACTGCATATAACCTACAGAATACGTTAGCAGGAAGCCCGTTATTAATTTAGTATTTAAGAATGAATAAATACTCAATTCTGAGAGATCAGGTAGAATTACTGCACTTGCAAGATGTATTTTTGCCATTACATTAAAAATATCTGTAGTATTTTGCCAGAAAGACTTTTCACACTCCTATTTATTTCCCAGTAAAGGAATCATAAATCTGTTTTGGCATTGGCAGCGTTTCTGCCTTGCCTTTAAATGCATTCCTAGTCCTTAAAAGCTTCTTATGTCGGGAGTTTTTCCCCGTTCGTATCATCGAGTGTGTTTACAGTCTGGAGTGAGGGACAGGAATGTGCACATCTCAGTGTTCCCTTGGTGCTTCCAGGAGGTGCTCCCTGCCTCGGATTCCAACCGGCACCTGAAGGACATCGACGAGGAGATATTTGATGACGATGACTTCTATCACCAGGTGGGTAAATGTAAATGGAATTATGGCTCCGGTTTTGATACTCACAGAGGAAATGCAGTTGGTTCTGTGCTCTGTGTTTCTCTGTGAAACTCTCTGTGCTCTGCGGGCAGAGCCCCCACAGGAAAAACAACCCCAGGAGATCCTCGAAAGCACCGAAGTTCTCAGCCTGAATTGTCTCATTTACCTGCTGAGCGGGGAAGCTGCTCCGGCACTTCCCTTGGAGCTGGGCCAGCTTGGATCCAGGCCAGCTCTTCCTTTGATTTGCAAAATTCTTAGAAGCAGGGGATCTGCACCCAGCGCAGGGAAACACTGGGTTTGTGGTTATTGAATAAAGACAGTGCCGGCTCGGTGAAAAGCTGGAATTGTCACACACTGAGGAACGTGTCACTGTGAGTCCCTCCCCGTGCAAACCTCTGCCTGCTCTGATGATCCACACAGAGCCTCAGCTTCAGGATTAAACAAATATCATTTTATCACTAAAAAGACAGGAATTTTTGATCTGAAGAGATCTTAAGAGTGGGCAGTGACGTGTTAGGGGAGTGGAAGGGAGCTGGTGCCACGTGAGGATGGTGATGGGAGAGGGCCTGGTCTTATTTGGAAGGGGCCAAATCAGTTGAGAAAATGCTGAGGTGAAATTTGGGGTCCAAGGGGGCCAGAAGCTCAGCTTTGGGGGCAAATTGGACCCTAAGAACGCAGAACAAATTAAATTGGTGTAACAAACTCATGGAGTGGAGAAACAGCTGAGATTGGCAGTCCAAGGACCTGTGCAGAGGAGGTGCTTCTCAGCCATGAAATGTTAAATTTTTAAGAAGAAAATAGCAACGGATGAACGTCCCCATCTTTCCCTCTATTAACTGTAACTGTGCTAAATCGTGATTTCAGAAATATGAGCTAGGCCCAGCTTAGCTTCTCCCCTTGCTGGTTAATTGGGGTGCTGGGGTTAATCTAAATTAAAACTTAAACTAATAGAGGTCATGGAGGGAAGAGAATCACCTGAGTAAAACAAATGGCTCTGCCAGGCACAACTGGATCTTGGCCGTGTCCCAAGAGGGAAGTGGCAGCAAATTGGAGCCGTCGGAGGCTTGGGCAGAGGTGAAGGATGGGTGAGAGGCGCTGCTTGGATGGAGGTGTTCCAGATGTGCCAGGGAATGCAGAGTGGGACCAGCTGGTGGCACAGCCAGCCCTGGGTGCCACCCGGGGAGCCCCACGGACTGGAAATGCGGAGCTGGGGCTGGCACGGGCTTTAATCACCCCCCGGGCCTTGGCAGCGGCGCCGACGGCTCCTCCCGGCCTCGTCCATCACACGCGGACATCTGCTGAGCCACGGGGCAGCTGCACATCCATCCTCCTCTCTGCTGGGCTTGTTTTCACCTCCCTCCCTCCTCCTCTTGCTCCCTTCCACCCTTCTCCTCTCCTCCATCCCCAAAATCCTTCCTGCAGGGGGGATCCGTGCAGATCCCGTGTTTGTGCGGTGCCCGTGCCTGTCCCCGGTGCGTGCCCCAAGCTCGGGGTTTGGCAGAGGTTGGAGCTGGGACAACTCAGGGCTGAGGCTGAGGAAAAGCAGGAAAAGGAGGAAAAGGGCTCTGTGTGTTCCATCAGCTCCCAGTTAAACTGGACTCAAAATGCCAGCAGGAGCCACGAGCACCGAGCCGAGGGCGCTCCCCACCTCTGACCCCTCTGACACCCATTTCAGCACCCATTCAGCACCTGCTTCCTCCTTCCCGGTGAAATTTGCATCCTTGGGATCATTTCCATTCTTCTGATTATCATTTTTATATAGTTATTAATTTATTTTGATTACCGCTTAAAAGGTAAACGTTCAGATAAAGAACAGCCCTGGGAAGCAGCTTCCTCTCTGCGTGTCAGGGTGAAATTAGGCAAGTAAAAACGAGCGAGATTTGATGAATGTGCACGAGTTAATGATAACAGAATAAGTGGCTATGCTGTTTTGTTATAGATTATAATAAAAAGCTCTTCAATTAATCTGTTTTTCTTCTGGAGGAACAATTTTCTTGTCCAGGTCTTAATATTCAGTAGGATCCAGCAGGTGGGTCTGGTGGAATTTTGTGATGATTCGGGATTTAACCCTCTCCTGCCGGTTCATCCCACTTTGCATTTCTCCTGTTATTCACTTTTTTTATAAGCAGTTACAGTTTTATTTTGATGGTCCATCCTGGACGGTGATGGAAAGCTGGGCTGATTAACGCAGTGAAATATTTTTATTTAGGTGGAAATAGTTCAGGTTTTTCAGGAGGTTCCTCATTGCTGGCAGCAGTGAGAGGCTGGAGCCCAGCTCCTTTTCCTTTAAAATCCCCTCCATACGTGGTTTTTAGGGAAGAAAAAACCTTTTTATTTTTAGAAGTCATATTTACGTAGAATTCATTACAGCCGATATTGCAGCATTAAGACTTAAAATTCCGGCGTGCTACCAGGGAGCTGCTGCTCTGACATGCTACAGTGGAGGTTTTGTTGTTGGCCTGAAATGCTCCTCTGCTGAAGGAGGAGAGAGTGGAAATTGGTTTCTTTCCAACAGGAATTAGGTTAGTGCTCGTATGCTAAGCGTTCCACTGCTAGCAGCTCTTCCCAGAACAAATGTTCATCACTGCTGGCAGCAGGTGTGCCCGGGGAGAATCGGGAATATCCAGAATCCCGTTTTCCCTCTGCTCTCCTGCCGCCTCCTCCCCTGGTTCTGCCTGGGGTTGTGTGTCCCTGCATTTTGTGACAGCTCCGCGGCCACCAGGCCTGGCTGGGACACATCCAGGGAGACTCCAAAGCCCTCAAAGAGGTTTTGTCATCCCTCCCCAGGTGGGATTTCCCCTTTTCTGGTGAGGGGAACATCCCCTGGTGTCCCCAGCAGGCTCCTGGGCCCACAGGGTGGTTTCATCTCCCAGGAATTTGATAATGCCATAAACAGGGAATTCTTTTATGCCATAAACAGGGAATTACTAACCCAGGGAATTATTTTGTGCCATAAACAGGGAATTACTAATCCAGGGAACTATTTTCTGCCACAAACAGGGAATTAAGAATCCCAGGAATTATTTTATGCCACAAACAGGGAATTACTAATCCCAGAAAATATTTTATGCCACAAACAGGGACTTACTGACCCAGGGAATTATTTTATGCCATAAACAGGGAATTACTAATCCAGGGAATTATTTTGTGCCATAAACAGGGAATTATTAATCCAGGGAATTATTTTATGCCACAAACAGGGAATTACTAATCCAGGGAATTATTTTATGCCACAAACAGGGAATTACTAATCCCAGAAAATATTTTATGCCATAAACAGGGAAATACTAATCCAGGGAATTATTTTGTGCCATAAACAGGGAATTACTAATCCAGGGAACTATTTTCTGCCACAAACAGGGAATTAAGAATCCCAGGAATTATTTTATGCCACAAACAGGGAATTACTAATCCCAGAAAATATTTTATGCCACAAACAGGGACTTACTGACCCAGGGAATTATTTTATGCCATAAACAGGGAATTACTAATCCAGGGAATTATTTTGTGCCATAAACAGGGAATTATTAATCCAGGGAATTATTTTATGCCACAAACAGGGAATTACTAATCCAGGGAATTATTTTATGCCACAAACAGGGAATTACTAATCCCAGAAAATATTTTATGCCATAAACAGGGAAATACTAATCCAGGGAATTATTTTGTGCCATAAACAGGGAATTACTAATCCCAGAAAATATTTTATGCCACAAACAGGGACTTACTGACCCAGGGAATTATTTTATGCCATAAACAGGGAATTACTAATCCAGGGAATTCTTTTATGCCACAAACTGGGAATTACTAACCCAGGGAATTCTTTTATGACATAAACAGGGAATTACTAATCCAGGGAATTATTTTATGCCATAAACAGGGAATTACTAATCCAGGAAACCATTTTATGCCGTAAACAGGGAAATACTAATCCCAGGGATCTATTAAAAGTTGCTAGCAGCGAAGAGCAGAGAGGAGCCTGGCTTTGTGACAAGCCGGTTTACCTTAATTAAACCGGTGAGTGATTAATACGGACAGCTGATCTGGTGGCTTTAATGAGATGCATTTAGAGTTTTGTGTGAGTAAGAGATGTCTCGAACCGTCCCGCAGGTTAATGGCAATACAATACTCTTATCACGGGCATGTATCTCTCAAATGGCTGGCTGGCTGGTTAATAACACATTTTAAAGCTTGATTTGGAACTTCTCTTAATGGGTTATTCGAAAAATAGGCAAATCCGTGCGTCTTGCACAAACCTGAATCTGAATAAAACAGGCTTTAAAAAGAGGCTGTCCGGTGATTTCAGCCTGCATTTCAGGCGTTCGTACAAAGATTGCAGGAAATTAAGATTGAAAATGAATAATTGAGATTTTTAAAAGGCGTTTCAAGGGGGGTTAAAATAATATTTGAGCTGCAAACTGAAATTTTCTCTGGTGTTGGTGGAAATCCAGATGTTGTTACACGGCCCTGAGTGGGAGCTTGAAAGGGGATCTACAGCTGGACTTTTTAAAATAAATTTGATTTTCTCCGTGAGGTCTAAGACAAGTGAGCCTTTTGTCACGAGGCCGATTTCAGCTCTCCTTGGCTCTTTGTCTCGACTGGAAATTCTTGGGGGTCTGCAGATGAGGAAGGTCAGCGAGAGTGGGATTAGAAGCGCTGATAGATAGTGCATGGAAATGAGCCCTCACCTCTGGGATGAAAACTGACCTCTGGAATGAGAAACGAGAAATGAGCCTCGCTTACCCCTGACCAGCACCCGGGTGGCATTTCCACATCCCGCTGATTCTGTGCAGCGGATTTGGTGTGTTGGCATCGAGGGGAGCTCATTCAGGGGAATTCTTGGGAAGCACTTCCCTGATTCCAGCCGGGATCCTGGTGTGGTGGGGTTGGGTTCAGCAGGAGGCGTTCAGGAGCTCTCCTGGCAAACATTCCCGCTTCCCCCAGGAATATCCCTGGCCCTGGCAGCTTCCCTCTGCTCCCAGGGTTTGTCCTGCTGCTCCCGGGGTTTGTCCTGCTGCTCCCAGGGTTTGTCCTGCTGCTCCCAGGGTTTGTCCTGCTGCTCCCGGGGTTTGTCCTGCTGCTCCCAGGGTTTGTCCTGCTGCTCCCAGCTCCTGGAGGAGCAGCTGGAGTGGGAGCTGAGCTGGGATGGGGCTGTGCTTCCTTTCCCGTGATTGCTGCCGTGGGAGACTGAGCTCTGAGGTGCTGCCAGTTCAGGGAAGAGGTGAGGGAGGGAAAGCCAAACAGGATCTGGTTCAAATCAGAGCCTTTTGATGCCGGAATTGCCTGACTCCGTCTTCACACATCAGGGCTCAATGCTGATGGTGATTTACTCACGCTTCCTAGTTAATAATTAGGCATTGGGAGACACCATATATCACTCCTAATGGAATATATGGGCTCTGATGAGAGTTTTCTGTTTTCACTAATAAATTTGAAGCAGAATCGCCAGGCTTAATGAAATATCACCGTTTGGGAAGTGGTTTAAGTCTTGTGCTGGGAAAACAGTGTTGCTTTATCCAGTAAATGAATTTATCACTCACTCCGCATGCCGAGCCCTGGCTGGCTCTGGAGCAGGGGCTGGATGCAGGACTCTGAACCAGAAAGCAGAAAACAGAAAACCAATCAAATCCTTAAAGACCAAAGGCAGCCAGGCAGGCCTGGGCTGACTTTTTCAGTGGTAGCCTCTGGCTACATCCACTTTTATTTTAGTAACCATTGTTAGCATGATTTATAACCCCGGCTCGGAGACACTCACTAGTTAGATGTAACAAGATGCTTCACAGCTTTTATTTCTGTTTCCTAATTTCCCTCTGGTTCCTCCTTTTTTAAAAAAAAATTTCTCCCTCATCTCTGCCTCGCTCGGCTCTCCCAGGCAGTGTCCCCAGTCCCACCGCTGGCACTGCACTGGAGGAACATTTGGCACAGTTGCAGATCTGGTTGGTCCCAGGGTCAGCAGAATTGGTTCAGATGCCCCAAAAATGCATCTTGGGGTTGTGGAATGGTTTGGGTTGGAAGGGACCTTAAAGCTCATCTTGTTCCATCCCCTCACAGTCAGGGACATCTTCCACTGTCCCAGGTGCTCCAAACCCCATCCAGCCTGGCCTTGGGCACTGCCAGGGATCCAGGGGCAGCCACAGCTGCTCTGGGCACCCTGTGCCAGGGCTCCCCACCCTCATAGCCCAGAATTCCTCCCCAATATCAATCCTACCCTGCCCTCTCACTGTTCTAACCAGTGTGGGCACAGTTTTAAGATCTTGGGGCACTCCCTGGTCTTTCAGTGTGGATTCCTGGGCCAGGCCCTGCAGGAAATGTCCCGGTGCTGATTCCCGGGGGCACAGGGATGGGATCAGAGGCGACAGCGCACACCCCTCACTGCTGGAGCAGCAGGAAACCCCTCTCACCTCCCTGCACCGCCCCTGGCTGCCGTTCCACGGCTCCCTCCCACCTTGCCTTTGACAGAATATTGACTGGGAGCCCAGATCCCATTTCTGCTCAGCCTGGAGGGCAGCTGTTTGCAGAGTGGCGGCGTTACACAGGTTTACTGTGTCGTGTGGCTGTGTAACACTGGATTTGGATCTTGTATTTAGCTGCCAGGAGTGACTGTGATGAAGTGGCAGAGATAAACTGATAGATTGTGTGCCAGAAAGATGTTGGGAATCAATCAGATAAACAGGGCAGAGAAGTAGCTTGCTGTTCTCTAGTGATAATAAACCAGTGGCCTGGCTCCTGGAATTTTCAGATGTAATTGCTGCAGCAATAATCTCCAAAAATAAGCAACTAGGGGGAAAAAAAAAAAAAAAAGCAGTGGCAGGTTTTTAATTATGTTTGAATCACTCTTTTTTTTTCTGGTAATGTGATGTATGCCTGGAAGGGAAGTACGGGGGGAGGAAGAGCGCCCTGCAGCCTTTCTTCCCTGTTTTTTTGGGATTGCCTGGGCTCTGCCTCCAGGTGGGTCTGTTTCTGAGTAACTTCACTGGCTGGTGCAGTGTGGGCATGCACAGAGCAGTTTGTGCCCTCACTTTGCGGGGTTTATTTCTGCTCCTTGGGTTGGTGTCTTTGCCAACACCCCGGGTGCAGCGCGCGGGGTTTGTGCTGAGCGGTGACAAACACCCAGCACCAGTGGAGGATTCGCAAGGATTCACAGCATCCCTGGGCTGCAGGAAGCAGAGAGGACAAACCCCAGCCCTCAGGACACGAAAGGAAATCGAAAAAACTGCCTGAGCACTCCTGCTGAAGCCATAAACAGGATTTTGCTGTGCTGCTCTCTGAGCCAGCGTCGCTGCCCAGCCTCTGCCTGGGAACTCTTCCAGCTCCCCTTTCCTCCCCCAGGAGCCCTGTGGGGCTGAGATGTCCCTGCAGAGCTGCCCCTGTGACCCCTCTGACCCGTGGCAGTGGGGACACGACAGCTGTGCTTGTTCTAAACGGGATTTTTGCCTCTCCTGCAGCTGCTGCGGGAGCTGATCGAGCGGAAAACCTCGGCCCTGGACCCCAACGACCAGGTGGCCATGGGCAGGTGAGTGCGAGGTGCCTGGGCCACCCTCAGTCCAGCTCCTTGTGGAGGGCAAAATCCTGAGTTCATCTGGAAAAACCACCGGGGTGATAGAAATTGCTTAAGGAATTATTCAAACTCTACGACATCAGCCAGGAAGCTCCTCCTCTCTCCCACATTCCCGAGTTATGGATCACCCAGTCTGACCTCTCAGCTGTTTTGTGGGATCCTCTGGAGGCATTTCCCCCTCAGAAAGGTTTGGTGCAGGTATTGCTGCCTCTCAGTGCTTCCTGCAGCACAAAGTGGCACAAAAATTGGCTGCCCACTGCTGAAATTTGGCTTTTTCTCTTTATGAACTCTGATTTGTTGCTGTTTCAGAAGAACGAACCTTCTGATATCAGTTACAGCAATTCCTATGTCTCCCTGTGCAAGGAAAGATTTTGTGCATCCCTTTCCTGGGTGTCTCCCTGTGCAAGGAAAGATTTTGTGCATCCCTTTCCTGCGTCTCCCTGTGCAAGGAAAGATCCTGTGCAATTAAAACAATATCAGGGAATGTTTCCTGCACGCAGAAATAAACTTTAATTCCGTGCAGGGAAGCTCTTATTTCCCTTTTTAATTATTTCCCTGTTCAATTCTAGAGCTGGAAAATAAAGAATCTTCTTCCAACAGCCGCTTCATGAGCAGCGTGTCCTGAAACAGCCACGGGCCCCAATTTAGGAAAGTGTCAAAGCAAAGGGAAGCTGGAAAAGCTGGAGTTGGGCTCTTCCCTGAAACAATTTTGGGATGAAAACGCATCAGGAAATTTCTTTGAAAGAAACAACTTTTCTCCCTGTAAAATACCGCCCCAATTTTAGTGCAGCTATGTCAGATTTATTTTGTGTACGTCTGGAATATTATGGAAAGCTCTCCGCCATAATTTAACACGGTATAGACAAAATTACATTGAAGTGGTGATTGCGTTGTACATTTATCTGACTTTACAATAAAATAGATTACAGTAATTAAGATTATATTAAGATTGCAGTAATTGGATTTGGTTAGATTTTTTTCCCTGATGCCGAGTTTTCGTTGTATAAATCAGGTGAGATGACGCTCGTTGCGGTTTAAAAAAAAAAAATATTTATAACCAGGAGAAGTTTTTCCCTGCTGGAAACTTCTTTGACTTGAGGAAGTTCTGGTTGGGAAGTGGAGCTTTTAATACATTGAGGGTCAGAGAATCTTTCTGGGGGTTTTGGGGGGCTCTGACAGCTGTGCTTCTGTTGTTGCAGGCAGTGGTTGGCCATCCAGAAGCTACGGAGCAAAATAAAGAAGAAAGTGGACAGGAAAGCCAGCAAAGGACGGAGAATCCGGTGGGTGACACTGGCTGCAAGCTCACACAAATCCTGATTTTGAAAAAAAACCCAACAATTCTGCCAGCTCTGGGTGTTTGACCCCTGTTGGCTCTGGGGGTCGTGATTTTGAGGGCATTTCTTGCTCTGGGGCAGCCAGGGGGGAATCCTGGTGTTCCCAGAACCTGGAATCGGGGCTTGGGTGATGCAGCCTGTGAGGCAGCTGTGGCAAGAGGGTTTATGGGCTCAGGACACAGCAGAGAGGTGCTGCAGTGCCCCTGAGCCGCCTGGGGCTGGGATTTCCAGTGAGAGCCACAAAACCCCTCGTGTGCAGTTGGTGTTTCACTGGCTGGGACCGGGGCAGCAGCTCCAGGGAAGATGGGCAGGAATCCCTCGGGTAAATCTGTGCTTCCTAGAGGGCAGAAATCCCTCAGGGAAATCTCTGTTTCCCAGGTAAGATGGGCAGGAATCTCTCAGGGAAATCTCTGTTTCCCAGGGAATGTGGGCAGAAACACCTCAGGTAAATCTCCATTTCCCAGAGGGCAGGAATCCCTTGGGTAAATCTCTGTTTCCCAAGGAAGATGGGCAGAAATCCCTCAGGTAAATCTCTGTTTCCTGGGGAAGATGGGCAGGAATCCCTCAGGTAAATCTCCATTTCCCAGAGGGCAGGAATCCCTCAGGGAAATCTCTGTTTGCCAAGGAAGATGGGCAAGAACCCCTCGGGGAAATCTCTGTTTCCCAGGGAAGATGGGCAGAAACACCTCAGGTAAATCTCTGCTTCCCAGATGGGCAGGAATCCCTCAGGTAAATCTCCATTTCCCAGAGGGCAGGAATCCCTCAGGTAAATCTCTGTTTCCCAGAGGGCAGGAATCCCTCAGGTAAATCTCTGTTTCCCAAGGAAGATGGGCAGGAACCCCTCGGGTAAATCTCCATTTTCCAGGGAAGATGGGCAGGAACCCCTCAGGTAAATCTCCATTTCCCAGAGGGCAGAAATCCCTCAGGGAAATCTCTGTTTCCTGGGGAAGATGGGCAGGAATCCCTCAGGGAAATCTCTGTTTGCCAAGGAAGATGGGCAGGAACCCCTCGGGGAAGTCTCTGTTTCCCAGGGAAGATGGGCAGGAATTCCTCAGGTAAATCTCTGTTTCCTGGGGAAGATGGGCAGGAATCCCTCAGGGAAATCTCTGTTTGCCAAGGAAGATGGGCAGGAACCCCTCGGGGAAGTCTCTGTTTCCCAGGGAAGATGGGCAGGAATCCCTCAGGTAAATCTCTATTTCCCACTGGCTGCCAGGTGGAATTTGGTGTCAAATCTCTCCTTATTGGGAGCTCACATCCCAGCTCCCTTTAGCCCTGGATCCTTTCCCCCCTGGATCCCTCCTTTGAGTTGAACTTGGTGGGAGAATCTTCCTCGTGGAGAGGGAAGCAGCCTGGAGAGCAGGAGGTGTCTGAGTCCTGCCGAGTCCAGCGTGATTTGTGGTGGAGGAGGGAGGATGCAGAAAAGCTGCTCTGCTTCCCGAGAAATCCACCCCATTACCCATCCTCTGCGAGCAAACCGTAAATCCCGAGTTTAGATGGCATCTGATAGAAAGTCAGTGGAGTCAGTCTGGGTCAGGCCTGGCATAGCAATTTTTAAGATAGATGTCATAAGATAATTTATTGGAAGAGGGAAGAGCTACTTTGTTGGCCTGAAAAGCCTGTAATTATTGACTATCAATATTCCTTTCTGTCAGCATCGCCCATAATTGGATATATTCATGATTCAGTCAAAACTCCTGACAACACCACGCAGCCCAGGCAGCCTCGTAAAGCCGCAGGAATGATGGGGAATCTCTCCCTGTGTGCACTCGGTGCCTTCAGCATTCCTGGGAGAGCAGCTCCCCCTCAGCCCCACCTCTCACACCTCAGGTGCCTCTTTTTGCTGCTTTCAATAAAACTTGTGCTGACCCTGCAGGGACAATAACAATTTTAAAAAAAAAGTTTCACTGTCAGTGGTTGGGACTGACGTGCAGTTAAAATCCTGCATTTTTCAGAATTAGCCAGCAGAGCCCACATGGGTGTTTTTAAATTTTAAATTTCAAATTTTAAACACTGAGAGACTTGGTGTCACCGTAGGCTCTCTGTTCTTTTTCCTTCTCTAGAATTGGGGCAGCAGTGCTGGAATTTGCTGTTATGAAGGACGTTGAGATCCAAATTTCATCTGTTTCCTTAACCATTCCTTTTTAGCACAAAGAAGAGAAAAACCTTCCAGCCTGGGTGGATGCAGAGTGCTGGTTCATTGTGGGGCTGAGGAGCTCTCAGCAGCTCTCAGTCTTCCCTTGACACAAGCACCCATCTCCTTCACAGACAGAGAAATTTGGGCATTAAGGGGAAATAAACTCACCCAAAAATGGAGCTGAGGAGACCTGGCAGAGGTGCCTGTGGAGGAGGGATGTTTGCACACCAGCTTTGCTTTCTGACCTGTGCTGCTGCAGCGTGGGGTGGCTTTTTCTCAAAGAAATGAAATATTTCACATCTGCTGGCCTGGGGTTTTCACAGTCCTGGTTTGAAAGCAGCCAGATGTGGCCAAACAGCTCGTGTGTGCCAGAGGAGGCACCGGGGTGGCCCCGTGCCCGTGCCAGGCTGTCCCTGCAGGAGCCCTGCGCTGGTGGCTCCAGGGAGNTGGGGTGGCCCCGTGCCACAGGCTGTCCCTGCGCTGGTGGCTCCAGGGAGCAGAGCCCAGGCTGGGAGCTGCTGCTGGTGGCTCCATCCTCACAGCAGCACACAGGGGACAGCTCCTTCACTGCAGTGACAGAGCCTGGGGAGGCAGAGGAGCCTGCAGAGCCTCCTGCCAGGGGCTGTGAGCTCAGCATCCCCCGGGGAGGGCTCCTGCACGGGCAAACAGAAGGGAGAGCAGAGGTGCCGGCGTGGAAAGGTGATCCTGGGCAAATGCTAGAGAATCCTCTCGCCTGCTATTTGTCAAGCTCTAAAAATAGCAGCAGCCTGGCTGGAACCTCAGCCTGGGCAGGCAGCAGAGCACACACAGACACGCTGGGTTTGGAATCCCCTGCCCCTGGGCACGGGGTTTAAAGCTTCTCAGCCACAGGCTCTCAGCACCCGTTAAATTTTATGTCAGGTCCTTGACTCTCAGTCAGGAAATCCCTGCAGGCTCCTGCCCAGGGTGGCACACAGGAGGGGATCCTCTCTGAGCTGCAGGAAAGGTTGCAGCAGTATTTTGATGCACAGAACATGCCCCAGCTCCTCTCTGAGGTGCAGGACAGGTTGCAGCAGTATTTTGATGCTGAGAACATGCCCCAGCTCTTCTCTGAGGTGCAGCACAGCTTTCAGGAATATTTTGATGCTGGGAACATGCCCCAGCTCCTCTCTGAGCTGCAGCACAGCTTTCAGGAATATTTTGATGCTGGGAACATGCCCCAGCTCTTCTCTGAGGTGCAGCACAGCTTGCAGCAATATTTTGATGCACAGAACATGTCCCAGCTCCTCTCT